>CALNXI010000061.1:247177-286686 GCA_942486025.1 Porites evermanni | reverse complement strand
TTTTTTTTTCTTTTTTGTTTTGTTTTGTTTGGTTATTTGTTTTGCTGTTTTTTTTGTTTGTTTGTTTTTAAATATATACTTAAATAACTGTTACTAAAGTGCAATAAACAGCAAGAAAAGTATTGTGTTTCAAGAACAAGGATAGTATATTTATAATCTGAATTTCTATCATTTCCTAAAATTCACTGTGGGAAAACCAGAGGTGATAACTAATTGATTATTTTCTAAACAACGTACCCGCGAGTTGACGATAGTCTTTCTTTGATTTTTTTGTTTTTTTCATTTTTCAGTACCTCACTCTTTCCCCCGTCACGTAAGGCGCATTTGATCATATTTACATTTCCATTTGCGCCAAAAGAGAAATAAATTATTATTAATTACTATTATTATAATTAGCACACCCCGCCTTCCTTTTATAATCTATTTTTTTTAAAAAAAGGTGCCTCCTTTTGATGTTGCTCAATGTTTTTGCGCATCATGAATATCTGTGAGATTTAGTTTTCTAATGACGGTGAGTTTCCTTATACTTGCTTTTACGGCCCCTTTTTAAATTGCTGCACTAAAAAAAGAAGCATCGATGATTAGTCAGCAACCTGTGTTCAAGCCCATCACCCAGAATTCCGCGACATATCTCGGAACATTGCAAGTTACAGTCCTGACCAACTCTACACAGTTCGACATGCGAGGCTTTCAAGTCAGGCCTTTTAATAATAAGATTCATTGATAATTAAAACTTTCAAAATCGTAATAGGCTGACACTTGCAATGTATCAACCAATTTCGTTCATCGGTCTCGTCAACGGTCTTCATCGTTTGTCCTTTCCCTCACAAGTTATGAGTCGTGATTTTACTAGTTTTCATCCCATCAGCTCAGTTTTGCCGTGCCTGCAAATGAGGTTCACTTTCTCCTCCTTTGTATTAGCACATCATTTTACACTAACGCACAATACGTCATGTGAACGTACTGCTTTAACATCGACGATGTTCAGTCATTGAACGTCGTCACTATGGTGGTTTCTTGGCTTACCTTTGCCATTTGATGCTTATGTGTTGGTCTCCTAACTACGAGTGAAAGACCAGTTCATTGCATATATGTGGGGGGGTGGGGGGGAGTGGTTAACGACGCACTTTTCACTTATACCACTTATAATATTACCAAAAAGGTTTTTTTCACCTGCCATGGTGAAAAATTCACCTCTTGTTTTTTGTGTCAAATTTTGCTTTCGGACTTTCGGAATTTCTGTACCAAACCTAAAATATTAATGTCTTGATATTATCTTTCGGCCCAAATATCTGAGGCGGCGCAGTTACCTCCAGTTTTGTGTAAGTTTCAATAACCATGTTCAGATCACCTTTTCCTGCGTAGTCAATTCAAGAACTGTGCAAAATAGCTGTAAGAAATCCCTTGACTTTTCACAAAGCAATTGTCTCTAATCTAATAGGAGATAAAAGTTAACTTGATGCTATTATAAAAATTGACTGAATGTTTATTTTTCTTTAGCTGAGGAAAATGAAGTCAGCCGTCGGATCAGTCATTCAAACCATTTCTAAAAAGAAAGAGGGTGGAGAGAAACAGATGCGGGATTGCTAATTATTATTTGTACCAAGTAAAATGATAATCTATGATGTTTCCGTTTTGAGGTTCATTTTATTTAACCCCCCCCCCGGGGGGTACTCCTGGAAATTCTTGGTGGGGGTGTGCCGGTCAGTTCTCCAAATCCTGACCCTTTTTCAGACCAAAAGGTGACATTTTTCACACCCTTTTTCAGACCTGGCCGCAAAAACCTATACCCGTTTTAAAAATCCACTTCGAATTCGCATTTCCTTATTCATTTGGAATTGAAGCAATAAATACGTTTATAGTCTCTACCGTAATTCCCTCCAAAACCATATCCGAATCTAGACTAAAATGGGCAAAGTCTATATCTGTTTTCAGACCAAAACGGCGCAAAGACCCTACCCTTTAAGGCGGTACATACCTGTATGGCTTATATAAGGGAGTATCCCCTGGATATTTAACCCGGTACAACATGCATATTAATTTTTGTAGAGAGGCATTGGTATATCAAGAACCTAGACTTCTCGATTGTGGTACAAACTTGTAGAAAGTTACAACTTTTGACCCTCTTGCAGCGAACATTGTCTCTTTGTGTTAGAGTCTCGAAATAGGGTTCTGTTAACGCAAGACGAGCGCAACTCGCTGGTAGATCAAACAAATAGACCCGATTCCAATATATTATACTTCTTATTATAGACCTGATTCCAATGTATCATACTTCTTATTATGTAGCTATTTTATTCTCTGTCCCTGGTCACCAGCAGTTTAATTCTCTAAATCGGGTGAAATTCAAGCGGCGAATCCGCAATAACGAGGCCCGACGCCCTTAGACGGCTTTTTATCTTATCTTAGTGATTTGCAGAACCGACCTCTTGAGCTAGGGTAAGATACTTGGTTTTTTTTGTTTTTGTTTTTTTTTTTTTTCAATTATTTACATACAAATATATCGTGGTCAAGAGGTCAGAAATCGGATGTGCAGTCCGTACGGACGTAGTCCCGCTCAGACCACTGGGGTGGTTTCTCAGTACGTACACCGCCTGAGTTCAAATTCCCGAGACCATGTTTGAAAATTACCGACTGGTAGGCTTCGTACGCCTATTTAGTACTTTTACTTGAACTATTTTTTTTCATGTAATGTTACTTGCTCAATTTTACTAGCCAGTGGCGGCCACGGTTTTGGGTATACGGTATCAAACATGACTTCGGGTAACGGTATGTTAGGCTTCCTTTAGGTTTGAACATGTGCTGAGAAATATTTCGGTTTATTGACTAGCTTATTTATGGTATTATTATTCCCACTGACCGACCTTGAATAGCTTGTTTTATAATCACTGTGCAGGGTATGCAAAAGGTTATTACTGTTATTATAGTTATAGTTTCTCAGTACGTACACCGCCTGAGTTCAAATTCCCGAGACCATGTTTGAAAATTACCGACTGGTAGGCTTCGTACGCCTATTTAGTACTTTTACTTGAACTATTTTTTTTTTATGTAATGTTACTTGCTCAATTTTACTAGCCAGTGGCGGCCACGGTTTTGGGTATACGGTATCAAACATGACTTCGGGTAACGGTATGTTAGGCTTCCTTTAGGTTTGAACATGTGCTGAGAAATATTTCGGTTTATTGACTAGCTTATTTATGGTATTATTATTCCCACTGACCGACCTTGAATAGCTTGTTTTATAATCACTGTGCAGGGTATGCAAAAGGTTATTACTGTTATTATAGTTAGCTATCGCAAAAAAATGTAGAAAAACTAAGGAACAGAGAGGACGCACCTTTTAATTGAAAGGTTCAGTTTTCACTTAAGTTAGGTTAGGTTAGTTAGTAGCATCAAAGAAAGTAATTATGCAAGCAAGACTTGATCTCTCAAGTTTGAGCCTTAACTACATCGCCATTAACAAAGATTACAAAATACCGGAAAGTCACTACAGTTGATGAAGATGAAAATTTGTCATCATCAGTATTTTCATGGCTTCGGTTTATAGCAGAGTGCCTTACAATCTCCCTGAATCGACTTCCTTGAGTTTTACAGGCACATTTTTTTATAACTGTATTCTAAAAAGAGCCGTTATATAACATTAGAGTTTCCATAGCATCGTTATGACTCTACTGCCTAGTTTACTTTTAATGGTTTTTTTGGCAGTGGAAAATCTTTGAAGTAGCCACGTCGATGTCAGCCTGCGCCACAGACGGAACCAAACTTCTTGGTTACGTCCGACTGCGGAACAGCGCCGAAATCCTTGTTCTGGGTCCCCACCTGTGTACCAGGGTTTGAGTAAACGCCATGATTGGCGTGAATGCCAATGTTGATTTGCCAATCGGGTTGAAGGGAAAGTTGAAACGCATTGTCTCCGGTAATTCTTTATCCGTCAGGGGCCCAAAACAAAGATATCGGCGTTGCTACGGAGACGTTACTATCAGAGGTTCGTTTACTACTGATAACTGGCTAATATATGCGCAATGGCAACATGTTTAGTTGCCTTAAAAGCTATATATGATCTTAAATACAGGGAGACAATGGGAAAGAGAGAAAATATTTCTTTTTTTTTTCTGGTCGAATCGGACGGTAATTTAATAGATGTCAACTTTTTTTACCACATTAAAACACTGTAAATTAGTCCACTTGAAGGCGTGATTAAAAATTGATTAATAACTTTTTTTTAGTTTTATCCCTCTGGATCCGGCTAAAGTAATCTCAGCTGTGTGAATTTATTTGCGTACAGCTTGTACTAGAAATCGTGCGGTAAAAAAAAAATAGTTCTGGCCCCAATTGTTCAAAAAGGTGGATAACGCTATCCTCTGGTGAGAAGAAATCATTATATCCAACGCGGTTGGTTTCAGAAATACTTATCCGATGGAATAGCACTAAAAGGTAAGAAAATGGTAAACGTCCGTATTTTGCGTCATTAACAGGTAACAGTACTTAGGCTGACGAATGTGAGGCCGGCGGTGCGCTCATTTTACCCCCTCTCTCCATCAGTGCTCCGTTTTACGTGTTATTTAACCTAAACCGGAAGGAAGTCAAAACAGGCATTTGATGTCACGCCTGAGAATCGAACTCGGAACCTCATGCATGCCTAGAAGGTCGAGCAGTAACCGACTGTGGTTATCCTTGCTCCAACATTTGAACAGAGGAGGCTTCGGCTGCCATAACAGTAACCTTTATTAGATGAAAGTAAGTACTCAAACCTCTTCAGGGATAAAGTAGGACGCAAATAAGTATGAATTAAGCCTTTCGGACGGGTGGGGTCATTTCCGTTCCACATGGAACGATGAAGATATTGCATTCATGTCTGAACCCATTTAACTCTCAGTTTAAGCAAATTCAGCTAAAGGATTCATAGATCTTTGCACAGTCAGGTAACTCATTTTGGAAATTCTGATCAGTCCTGCTAGAGTTACTCACAAAAATAACCACTAACTTGCTGTGATATTATTCGCTATTCACCAACTACTCCTTCCAGGTTAAATTTTTTCCTTTACTGGAAAGAAAGACAGGAAAGTGCGCAAAAAAATAGATGGAAAAGTAAAGGCAAAGGAAACAAAGAGAACAAGACAGACAGATTGAAATATAATTGCCAATTGGCATACGGCAAATTTTGACACATGAGCATCCGCCAAAAACAATAATCAATAACGGTTAATAGGATCCATTTAGCAGAAGATATGCCCTTTGTCTCAGGTTTAGTCATTTCCGTTCTAAATAGCGTAGAACGGTCAAAAAGGGATGGTTTGGTAAAAAACCCGCTTATTTTGCCACTGGCTGATCTTCGCCAAATGGTTACTGCAGGAGATGCAGTTTGGATGGTAAATAGTTTAAAGTCTCTGGGGACTGGGCCGTTAGGCAACCTGGTAACTGAGAGAAACCGAGAGAAACCCAGAGCATGTAGTTCCCGGATGTCCATAACCTATGCATTGTATGCACTAAGAAGTGTTGTGTATTCGGGTCCATCAAGACCTCATAAGACTGGTGCTAAATAGCTCTTGAATACGAAATCAATTTCGTGCATTTAGTTTGCTTTGGATCTATTCATTTAATTAATTTGCAATTTCCGCTTATAGACAACAGAATTTCTCTATTTTAAGGTTTTTTAAAGTTAAGGCTATTCGCGTATATTAATCGAAGATGGATCGGCCCAAGCTATGGTCATTTAATTTTTTCATCGCGCACGTTTACCATATTGGTGTCCCAAAACAATGAAACGGCGGCCATGTTGGTGTCTTACATTTTAAATTCAGACCATGTAGTCAATCGAGCCTTTTTCGTGCACCCATGAAAGCGCCATTCCTGATGTCGTCAGCTTTTTGTGTTTATTTTAAAGTGCTACTACGATCAAAATTTAATGTCAAGTTTGTCACAAAAACGCTTTCTTTTCAGCTTATCAGAAGTGGCTGTACCTGTTTCGGTCATTGAAATGAACTTTGGCGCCCTCTAAGTGAAAATATTGAGCTTGAAAATGTAGGTTTTTCGCGTCCGCCATTACAAATTTATGTTCCAGTGACAAAGCTATTGTTCTCTGATTGTGACGTCATTTTCTGAACACGCCAAGAAAACAAACCTGAACCGTGAGAAAACAGCGAGCGATTCTCAAAGCTTCGCTCGTCTTCGCCCGATTCTGGAATTGTGATGGAGGAAATCGTAGATTACGATGACTCTGTAGAACTAGCACCGACTGAATATGAGAAAGTAAAATACTAAGGGCAGCTAGCCTCAGAGAAGGAAAAAAAACACACTTCACCAAGTCGTATTTTATGCAGTTTGTGCCGACGGAGATTCGGACTACTGGTAGGTGTATTTGTATACGTACTAGCTATAATAATAATACACAGGCAAGACGATCGAGAGTCCGCACCAATTTCACCTGCCTTCTAGCCACTCTCGAGTGCTCATTTATCCAAGTGTAGATAAAGTTTTGCTTTATAGCTCTTCAGGCACAGCGAATCAGAGTGGGTACAGTTTTCAGTTCAGCTAAGTTTCAGTTCTAAAGCAGCCAGCTCGTTGTCATATGCATTTTTTTTTTTTACCATCTTAAACGGACTGCTGTCCTTTATTATTGAAAATTTAATTGTTACTTTAGTGTTACGTATCTGAGCTGAGGATTTTAAAATTAGATCTAATGTTAAGTTCTCTTTGTCAGAAAAGTTAATTTACTCATTTTCAATATAAATAGATAAATAAGGGGATCGCTCGCTCTTGATTTGGTATATCAATTTAATAATTTTCAGTGCTGACATTAAAGACTGTCACATTCTTTGTAGCTCATGTTTTTTTGAAAAGGCTGTGTCTGCCTATACCTTCCCTATCGATTGACTGCAGATCAATATAGCAACTTATAAATTGCAACGCTAATAAAAATTCAGAGATTTCACCTCATCCAACTATTGTCAATGATATCCCCTTGTATTCCCATAACTTTTATAGATAACTTTATGAAATTGTTGTATGTGACGTTTTTTTTTTAAATTTATTTATTATTCAAACCCAGGTGTGCATTTTTTGGATGCTCTCTTTACTGGGACCAGCTTTGAAGCTTTGGCTAGACAAGAAAATATATACAGTGGAACAGTTAACACAGACATGTTATGATGTCTATATTATATGGGTGTCCGTATTATCCGGGTGTCCATATTAAGTTAGCTCTCTGGAAAAAAGTCACAGACACGTGATTTATTTGATATATAGCATAAAGGAACAAGGAGGAAGAAGGGTAGGAACAATGACTGTAGCAAAAAGCCAAGGACGTGAAACTTGTTGAGTAGGAGGCAGAAAATTTATCAAAGGACTACAAACAGGGGAAGAAAGAAAGATGTATCAAAATCAAATGTGTCATGCTATTTGGCTGCAGATGTTTTGGTAATAAAATCTTATTAACCCGTGAACTTGGTACAATGTCTACAATTGGCACATCATTGTGACAAGAAAAATAGAAAGTGCCTGGGTAACCAGTGTCTGTAAAGCTGGATTAAGAATATATAGGAATTTCTGACTTGAAACACAGAAAAGTGGTTGTTGTCCACATTAACTACTGTGCTAACTACTGTGCGTACTAAGCCGGTTAATTTTAAAGAAAAAATCTATGCTTTTCCTCAGGACAAACAAAACTGCCTGTTATATATGGGTGTCCAATTAAGTGGGTGTCTGTAGATCATAGAGTACTGGGTTATCACTGCATTAATAAATTATTATTTGCAACTAACGTTATGTATTGAAAAACTAAATGGTTCAGTACATCACTAGGTTGCACGATTCTGCTAATAACACAGTGTGCCATAAATTCACTGCCTCTAGGAAGAAGTGTTACACAGTGGAAATTATGTTTATCATGGAGGCCCATCCTTGATTGTGCTCTGTGGGTTTTTCTTGCTGGTTTTTTCCATTGTAAAATATTATTAGAAACTAGCATTTTTAAGAGTTAAAACCCCTAAGAGGGCCTGGGAAGCAGTTTCTACATTGAGGTGAGGGGGGGGCAGGGGGGGGGGGAGAGCAAATTTGGCTGTTCTCTCTTTGTGGCTGTTTAGAACTGTCAGATAACTGAACCTTTCTTGAGTCATTGTTGAGCAGAGTCATGTTCATAAATTTCAAGCCGCTGAAAAGTACCTTTCTCCTGCTGAGCGTGATTACACATGCTGAATCCACCACTAGAAGTTTGCAGATCATGATATTACATTGTAGGTTTCTGTTATGCCTTCATTTTGTCTAGCATGTCATTGAAATGTGCCAGAGACCACATCATCAGCTGATATAATTTGTTTTAAGAAACCGTAGTTCATGGAGTAGTCTTCAGATTTAATCAAGAACCTTCATCAAAAAAGACTATTCTGCATTGTTGCAAATGCTACATAGCTTTGCTGGTTTGAAAATGCAGAAATCTAGGACGATTGACTTTTTAAGGCTTACCACGCATCAGACTGATGGGATCAAAATGGACTAATAATAAAGTTAGATGCTGGAAGATTCTTATTCCAACAAAGATACTATTCATATGAAAATGTATTTTACAATGGAACCTCTATAACGAAGTCCTCGGTCTAACAAACTATTTTTTTACTCCAGTAATAGTAAAATATAAGGCAATTATATGAAAAAGAACCTCGATAAAAGTTAACAAACCTCATTAGAATAAACATATTTTGCCAGTCCCTTGGCCCTTCGTTAAATCAAGGTTCCACTGTACTTAATTTTATTTATTTATTTTTCAAAAAGTTAGGATGCCTCTTTGCCCTGCATGAGCCCTGCCCTAGCTTGGCTTAGGCTATATAATACCCCCAAAATAGACTATGCTAAATCAGGCAACAAAGAACAATAAAATTGCAGCCTTTAAACAGTATTACAGCCCTTGGCTTGTTTATTGTAATCACTGGTATGACAAAAAAATAATGGATTTGTATATTGCACATGGTACGTAAGACCTAAACTTGTCCTCCAGGTTCTTAGCTGGGCCTCACATTTATCTTGTGATCAACAGGTGTTAAGATCAATTGTTATAGTAGGGTGGACAGTGCCTTTGTATGTGGTAAGGGGCCATGAAGCTTCCTCATTTATAGGAATAACATTAGTCTATCCCATATTAAAAGATACACCAAGGTTTTTGAAGTAGCAAGGCTATGCTCTAAGAAAAATTGAAAGGAGCTCAGTGCTCCGGACCCGTGAAATCCTGGGTGCCCAGCACATCATTTCTATGCAAAAATTTCCTAGTTGCCCCGGAACAATAGTTAAGCACCACGGGCCAACTGGGTGCTGGTAGAGCACAACCTTGAGTAGTCAAACACAAAGCAGCAGTGATGAGCAGGGGCCATGAAACTATCTCATACATGTACATAACCCTCAGTTGCAGTAAATATTTCAGTGACCAAGCCTTGGTGATTATTCATTTTTAACTTGCAATCTGTCAGTCACATCACTTCAGTGATTCAGTGCATGAGTGCTCCTGAGTTGGATTTTACATCTCAAATTATGATATACTATAATTAAAATTATTATAAGTATTCAATGCGAGATTGCAAAACTTTTCGTTATTCACTCAAAAGAATAACAATACACAACATTCAAGATAGGATCACCATTTTATTTTAAAGACCACACCAGTAAATGGTAATAATTCTTGCTGTATTTTACAAAATTGCAAAAACAGTTTTTGCAATAAACTTGTGTGGGCTCTCTTGCTTTAGCTTGTGGTTTGAACTGACAATGAATCTGTGCAGTTTAAATCAGGCTCTGAGTTTTGGGAAGACTAAAATTGAAAAAAACATACCTTTTGTTTAGTGAGGGTTATGGCGACCAGAATGTTTGAAATAGTAAGGAATTTACTGTATATTAAAATATCATACCATTCAGATTGCACCATGATCCTGATAGATTTTAATATTTTATAATAAAAATTTACAAATAGAGCTTTAAAGCTTTTTATAAAAGCTCAAAGGAATGTTAATAGTGGTAACAGAAAATATAGTACACTACAAGAGCAAGGTGTGACCAATAATAGTGTTTACAAAACTAGAGGGCTCTCTGTGATCTGTTGCCTTAGGGCAGTCGAAGAAAGGTCTAAGAAAAAAAATTATCTTCGATGACTTTGCCAGTAGTAAAAGCAAAAAGCAACACCGGCGATATAAATAAACTTAGCAAGTTTTGCGAACTGTAAGCTTACCTTCATGCGCTCCCTCTTTATGCGAAGATTTCTTTCCGGATTCAAGATCTGTCGATTGATCTTTCTTCCATATGCTAGCAAATGATCCAAGTTTAATTTCCCGCTACTGGTTTGCGTTGAAAGCCCCGTAAATGCTATTGCAGCACTCTTCGAAGTTATCAAACCGAGAAAACAGCGAAACTGTCAGCTGGAAACAAACCTATTCCTCGAATCTCACATACAGTTGGTCAGACTCGCGTGCAGCACAATTCTATCGATTGAAGCGGTTGCTGCACACATGCGGAGCCTAATGTAGTAAGATCGACAGAGTCTTCCTAAACAAGAACGCATCGAAGTGGGAGGAAAGGGAACATTGTTGAGCAGGGTTCTTGGAAGAAAATTGTCATGCTGTGTGTACTGCGTTAAGTAAATGACGTCACAAAGCAATTGCCTTGTATTCTTGGTAACCAGGCCACAGGAACATAGCGTTTTAATGGCGGACGAAAATTAATGGTTTTTGAGCGCCAAAAAATACCACTTTCCTTAATCGCATGAAGCTATAATTTGCACACCATGTATTTCAAGTACTAAACTGCCAATCTAGCAGAAAAAAATGGTAGTCAAAGATTTGATCGTAGTAGCACTTTAAGAGGAGTTAGGTTTGAGATCCCTTGAAGACTTTGTTTCATGTAAACTTCCGGGAGCGTCTTTTTATTGATCTTTAGCAGGCGCGCAAGGACGATTCAAGTGGTCAAACGTTGGAATAGACCGTTTTATAGCTTGTATGTTTTGTTTTCCCAATTCAGAGTACATGATATTCTCCAGGGCCCAGGTTTGCTTCTCAAGCTCTCATATCTGAAATCAAATTTCGAACTAACCCTGGTTTAACTTAAACCTGGTGTGAACAATCCGGCCCAGGGAATTTGCCTTTTGTCTTTTCTTAGATTATGCATACATAATGCACGTGAATAGCACGATATTCGAACGAAACTTTTACCTGAGGTATCATCACGTGGTCTCAAATGGGAATTAAAACATTCAAGCCAAAAAGGTCTATTTTGAGGCTGAGGCACGTTGCCCGGGCGCTCCCAGTCGACCAATTGGCATTGCGCATGCCGTTTATTCAGTCACCGTGTCAGCCTACCTTGTGGGAACGTACGGCGTATGCAAAGACATGAAAACAAAACGTGACAGACAAACTAAAAATAATCAATATAATAGAATTAGGGAAAAACCCCCGTGTAACGCTTCACCTCTCATGACAAATGCAATAAGGAAATACACTCATGTTTCATTTAAGAAGCACGAACCCAACACGGAAACCTCTTCCAATATACTTAGTGAATTTATAGGGCTCTTGTTAAAATCCATTGCCTCTCACCTCTTTACAAGACCGATCGTTTTACACAGTTGCAGAGCTAGAAGGGCGCACTTATACTGGAAATATCTGCGAAGGACAGAATTCCTATAGTCGATTCTGATACGACCGGCTAAGCAAATTTGTGCAAGGTAATGACAACTACCTTTATTTTATTATTTCGTTTCCTCAGATAATCCGTTTCATGTTGGTGCCTTGCATTTGCACGAAATTAAACATTAATGCTGATAACCGTATTAGTAAACGTTGCTTCCAGAGTTAGCTAGCCGACTTGAGGTGTTGCGTAACCGGTTTTGTGTACGTGCGTCCTTAGCTTTGACTAACGGGCCGGAATCTAAAACCCCCGCCATATTGGAACACATAACGAAGCTGTCAGCCAAAGGAACAGTCATAAAACATGGGTAAGTGCATGAATATTTCCTTAATTTTCTGATATTTCTTTTTTGATACCATGAAAAATATTGTTGTGGTGCCATTGCAGCTATTTCTAGTTATCATTTCCGGGTGTAAAGCCCCGTGCAAACGGACGCAACATCAGTTGTTGGCCAACAACTCCCAACATTGGTGGATGTTACATGTTCCGTCCGTTTGCGCACCCTGTTGCATTTTGTTGGATATTGTTGCGTGTTTTTGCGCAAAGTTTGAAACCGGTCAAACTTTTCAGCCAACAACTCCCAACATTTCTTTTGTTCCGTGATCGCCGAAGCGTAGCGCAACAATGTTGGATTCGTTTGCACAGCTCTTCCAACATTGTTGGGGCCNGCATGAATATTTCCTTAATTTTCTGATATTTCTTTTTTGATACCATGAAAAATATTGTTGTGGTGCCATTGCAGCTATTTCTAGTTATCATTTCCGGGTGTAAAGCCCCGTGCAAACGGACGCAACATCAGTTGTTGGCCAACAACTCCCAACATTGGTGGATGTTACATGTTCCGTCCGTTTGCGCACCCTGTTGCATTTTGTTGGATATTGTTGCGTGTTTTTGCGCAAAGTTTGAAACCGGTCAAACTTTTCAGCCAACAACTCCCAACATTTCTTTTGTTCCGTGATCGCCGAAGCGTAGCGCAACAATGTTGGATTCGTTTGCACAGCTCTTCCAACATTGTTGGGGCCGCGCACGCTCATTACGCATGGTTTACAAAGACTTATGGGTTGTATCCTTCCCTCGATGCACTGCAGGTCCCAACATTGTTGGGAGTTGTTGCATCCGTTTACACAGCACTGCCAACATGCACGCAACAACTCCCAAATTTTTTGGCGCAACAATGTTGGGAGTTGTTACGTCCGTTTGCACGCAGCCTAAGCGGGTCGGGTTACGCCGGAGAATTTCTTCAGCGTAAGAATACTTCGCCCACTTTTGCACAAACCGCATGGGACAACTCAAGTCTCCAGTATTACCTTCAAGGGAACATTACCGTTTAGAAAAGCAATTACTCGATGCAAAATGCCGAATAACAGTGTCCTGTAATAACGCTACTATTCGATTAGATGCCACTAGATTGGTCTTTTAGGTATACGGGTTGAGTTTGGGGTTTGTTGCCTAAAACAAAAATAACATTACATTTTTAGTCAGTTTTTAATAGTTAATGCTACGAACTCAGCCTTACGGTATTTGATCATTTAATTTCCTGTTTTGTACTTTGACTTCTTGTAAAAAAAAAAAAAAAAAAAAAAACTTGAGCCCGCACAGTGTATTGTTCATGCAATTGTTAGCGCTATTTGCAAGGGCTTAAAGTACTCCTTCCTTATAGTTTATGCCCTAAGTTCATTTATTTTCAATAATTCATTTGGTCCGCTCATCGTGAATGACATTTCGGCCAATTTTACTCAAAGTAGATTCCCGTCTGCGAGTTTAAATCCCTAAATGACGTCATAACATAGCTTGAAAGTTGCCCGCTTGAAAGCACTCGTCTGATATGATTGTTTTCGCGTGCTCAAATATTTAAATTTAGATTAATGAGTGAACCTTAACATAATATTTATTATAACATAATATTTATTCAAGCACTTAAATTAAGTGCTGCAGCTCGCTATCCTGAAAGGAGATCTTTAATGGGCTATGGCTTGGCTATGAAGTACTATTTGATTGTGTGGGGCGCATTTGAGGAATGCATGAGGCCAATGCTCTTTTCTATATGGCTGAAAAACTTGGCCAATATTCAGACATCTAGACCTCTCGCTCGTGAACAACATAAATTACATTATTATTCATTCAAAATATTTCCCCAATTCTGATTGGCTAAAAGCACACGCATAATTCACCAAAAACAGCTACTGATGACCAAATTTGGAAGAATTTTGCGATTAATCAACCGATGACGTCAAAAGTGCAGCTTCCTTGCAGGTTAATGCACCGATAACCGAGAAGACCTGGGGACGAGGTTGAGTTGTTTTGGTTGTGAAAATAAAAAGGGCTGACATTTCCCTCGTTCCAACAGTAAGAACTAGGCGAAATAACAGCTAAAACATGGCAAGAACAGCAAGAAGACAACTGGAAGGACGACATCTGCTATTCGGAGAATATTTGCGGAGCTGAACAACCCTAAATGTGCACCATCGAAGATGAACTTAACCTCGATAGCGTTAAGCGTGTTTTAGCTATGTTTTTAAACTAGGAATTATTTTGAATGAATAATAAAACAATTATTGAATTCGGCCTGCGTATCATATGAAGAATTATGGAGATCTCGGAGGGTGTTATCCGCCTCGGCCAACACCCTCCTCGATCTCCATAATTCTTCAAAAGATACTCAGCCTGATTCAATAATTGTTAAATAAACTGAATTATATTGGATGAGGGTTTTGTGATATCCGGAATAATCAAGGTCGCGGTAATTGTTATCAGCTGGTCGAGCCGAAGACCTTGATTATTCCGGATATTACAAAAGCCGAATCTAATAATTGTTTTGTTATAGTGTCTATTGTTTTGAAATAAATAACGACAAGTACACCTTCGCACGAAATCGGTTTGACATTGCTCTTGGAAATCAAGCATTGCGCGGGCAACCTACAGATTAAAGTCAGTTATCTGCTAGCAGATAACTAACTATTCTGTTGGTTACACTGAATTCCAAAATTAACTGTAGGCCTTTAGCCAATGAAAAGATAGATATGAGTACAATGTATAGTAATACGTACGCTGAAATGTGTTTTATTATTTTGGGCAACTGAATATGCAGAATTTGATCTATCACCCATATTGTTTTTTGACCACGTTTGCTTGGTCACTAAGATGGCTGGATATTGGCCAATATTAAAAGAAAGCCAATATTCCAAAGGCTTACCAATATCATTTCGCCAAAATTAGTCGCTTCTTTACCAGACCACCCGTTTCACACAGTTGCACAGCTACAAGTGAGCACTTATACCGGAACTATCAGCGAACTACAGTATTCTTTAGTCGCAGTCTGATACGGCCGGCTAAGCAGATTTGTGCAAGGTAATGGCAACTACCTTGATTTAATTATTTCTTTTCCTCAGATAATCGCTTTATGTTGGTACATTGCATTTGAAAGAAGTAAAAGATCAAGGCTGATAACCGTATTAGAAAACGTCGCTTCCAGAGTTAGCTAACTTGAGGTGTAAGCCAGTACCCTTGAAAATGGAATGTTTCATGCTGTCAAAATTCCTTTAGCTTTAAAATATTTTGTCCAAATTTTCTCTTATAGCTAGGAGAACTCAAGGCTCCAGTTAGAGTTTTGTTTTGTTTTTTATTTTCTAGAATACAACTTGTGTACGATTAAATGCCACTGCATTTAGGGCTTTCCACAAGTTGCTTGGCAACTTTTGGCAACTTCTCCTATTTCGAGCAACGTTTTGCATTTTCACCAATTACTCTCGTTATCTTCTAATTTTGGGATATCGAGCAGCTTCTAGTGCTTAAATTGGCCTTTCTTCCATATTTCACAATGTTTTAGTAGACAATTTATGGATTTCCTGTAAAAAAGGGGGCCAAATCCTCCCCCCGGGGCAGTTAATGGGCGCAAGATAAAAGTAGCTGGGCTGCTACGTCAGCGGTTTTTAGAGAAAATTCAAAATGGTGGATGAAGATTCACACTCGACTGACTTGAGTGTCTCGCGGGTGAAGAAAGTCATTCAATAATTTTATTAACTCCTTACATTTTTGGTTAATTGAGGACAAGTTGTTTAGCAACGCTGTTTACGCCGCAAAATCGCAGAAAAATGTTTAGAAATCTTACTTCAGAATCTGTTGTACAATTTGCATATTTTGGCTTCAGACCAAAAAACGTTTGTTTCTTCCAGCAACTTTTGAGCAACTTTCGTTACAAAAAGCAACTTTTGATTGTCTTTTAGTGACTTTTGAGCAACTTTTTGAGAAATTACGGGAAAATTTTTGGAAAATCTTGAGCAACTTGTGGAAAGCCCTAACTGCATTTATCTCTTAGGAAATGGGTTGAGTTCAGGGTTAGTCAGTTATAACTGAAACGATTAAGGTGATTTCGAGTTCAACTTCTATAAAAGCTTATAAAGGTGTGCTACAAACTCATTCTTACGGTGTTTGATTGTCTGTGTTCTCTCAGTGTCTTCCTGTGAAAAAAAAAAAAAAAAAAAAAGAAATTGGAAAGCCCTAACTGTATTTATTCTTGAGGAAAGGGTTTGGGTTCAGGGTTATTCAGTTATAACTGAAACAATTAAGGTGATTTCCATTTTAACTTTTATAAAAGCTTATAAAGGTGTTCTACAAACTCATTCTTACGGTGTTTGATTGTTTGTGTTCTCTCAGTGTCTTCCTGTAAAAAAAAAAAAAAAAAAAAGAGCTATTTGCAAGAGCTTTAAGTACTCCTGACCATCTTTATAGTTATGCGAGTCATTAGTTCTTTTATCTTCAATAATTCATTTTGTAAACTTAATCTTCGTAAATGACATTAGGCCACTGTATTGTACCCGAAATAGATTTCAAAAGAGATTCGCATCTGAGTATTTAAATTTCTTGACTGACTTCATAACAAAACTAATGCACAGGATCTATGCTTGAAAGCACTGATCTGATTGTTTTCGTGTGCTCAAAAATTTATATATCAGTTAGAGTTAACACAACTTATTACTTTATTTAAGTACCGGTACCCGAATTAAGTGCTGCACTAGCTATCCTCAAAGGAGATCTTTTATTGGCACTTTCTGAAGTTCAGCTGATCGTTAGGTATTCGGATTGTCGTGTTCTCCTTTCGGCATTTAACAATATTCATTGAAGTGAAGAGAGTAATTATTGCCTACTGATAAACAATCGATCGCGACGTATTTACAAATTTACATGTGGCATGAAACACTACTATTTTTACGTTTTTAACAGTCTATTTGTTTAGCAGTTACATACAGGTAGCCGACCGGGTATTTGCTATTAAATTCTAATTTTGACAAGCCTATCTACACTGTATATAGACTAGTCAAGACAACTAGAAGTTACAAGCTGTAGTCCGAACGCGCGGCTTCGAAGTACGATTTAAGTTGTGCGTGGCGCATTTGACCACTCTTTACTATGTGTAGGGTAGAGGAACAGGCAGTTAAATTTCACATTATATTTCCGTCTTTTTTACCCGCTTTTGCTCCCGCCTCCCTTGTTTTTTTCCCCTTTTCTCTTTTCTCCCTTATTTCCCCCTTTCTCCCTTGTTTTGGGATAATTAGTCAATTTATGACTCCTTTTCCTTCCACTTGTAATGTATAATTATTAATATAAAATATTTATCCATTTCTGCTTGGCTTAAAATTATATTCCTGGCTAATTCTTCAAAACATGCTATGGCTGATAAAATCAAGAACAAAAGCATCACATTGTCCAATAACAGAGTAGAGTTATTGGACGAACGATATCAGTGGCGCTGCGCTCTCTTTGTTGAGTAAGCGCCAAAAATGTTAGAAAATCTTTAAATGATTAACCAGGACGAGACAGCCAAATAACTGACCCAAGCTAATCTAAAGACCTTGCAAGAATATATACACAAAGAAAGTTGTTTACCCTAACCCTAACCCACTGCTACTTGAAGAATGTTTGCATGAAAACTCAGTCGTTCACATCATCTTAGTGGCGGTGCTTGACTTAGAGTTAGCTGTATTCGTAGGCTACCAACTGATTCCGATAGTAATTAAAATTACTTGTTCTCATCAGACTCTAAATCCCCACTTATGGACGTGATGAGGTGCGATAGTTATGCATTACAAATTGCACTCTTTTAGTGGTCCCTTGATTTAATTTAAACCGTTACGGTATGGCACCTGAAAGTTCCCGTCTAACTTGCCATCACCCATATGTCTGTACAGGTACCGATAACGACTAACTAACTTTCCGAGGGAGGTTATCATCTTCTTCACTAAAAAACATCGTCGCCAGATCTCCTCAGACATCAGTCTGAACCGGAGGGCTCACCTAAATCGTCATTTCTCCTAATTTTCAACTCATCAAACTTATTCTTTTCCAACGCAGTTTCAACTGGATACTTAAGTTGAATTTTAGTTGAAATATATTGTGAAACAGAACATGCGTGAAATGCAGTGAACTCAATAGGGCATTGGTGTCCGGGCTCGTTGCCCGTTTTGACGGTACTCGCTGGGCACTAATGTGTACACACATGGGTATACACGCCAGACTTCGAGCATGGTGCCGGTTTTCTAGTACAAATTGGAGACCTTTAACTTTGTTCACTCCTTAAATGTACGTGTGTTCATTTCTCATATCGGTTCTGGGGCAATTTATTGCTTTTTACTCGCAGCTGCGCTCACTTTAAAAGTGACGTTTGACAGTACACAATTTCATACTTACCGAAGGTACTCAGGCATAAGTAGAGGTGGCATAAGTAGTGGCGGCCTTGGTGGATAGCAGTCTCCTCGATACTGCATAATTCTTCATATCATAGTTAGCCTCGGTCTATAAAAGTTAGTATTCATTGCCACTGAAATACTAATTTTGTACTGTGACTTATACGTCTGTATTTAGTTCGCTGTTGCCAAATGCCAATAATTAACCACTATTGAATTACATCTTACACACTCGCGATTAATTTTTCGACATATGTTTTAATAACACAAGAAACCTCGTGTTTTGAAGTAGAAGAATCTGCTTGGGGTTCTGGACAAATGCTGGAACAGCTTTCATGTTAGACGTCAGTCAGTATCATTTGACATTTTTCTTATCTCCCGCGGTCCACTGACCTTACATGCCAGAGGTGTGCATAATTTTAACGTATACAGGGCACCAACAAAACTTAATAGTGACTTACGGGACTGGTAAGTGTGTGATTATATTCTAATATAAAGCATTCACTTTAGATTTCGGATTCAAAATCTCCCGAGACCTGATTAAACCGGGTCGTTTAGAGTAAATGTAGCCTTGCTGTTAAAAACGAGTACTCTCAAACGACGACAATTAAATTCGATAGTTGGGTCATCTAGTTGGCATCAAAGTGTTACCCTCGTGCATGAATGGATGAAGTAAGAAAACTGAACCGAGTTTTGTCTGCCGCAGCAAATGCCGCGGACTCAACTTCCGTATAGCAAGATGGTCATTGAGTATTGATGACGTGACTGACAATTAAAAGGGTACCTGATGAAACTCCACGTTTTAGTAACAGTTGACTTGCTCTCAATAAAGAAATTGAATATCAATGTGCATAGCAAAGCAATTTTAACAGGTCTCTTCGAAATGTATTGGCTGTGAGTTGACCTCAGTTCTTACTTTTACTGAAAAGAAATTGAAGGATCGGTCAATCATCGTTGGATTGGATTGCCTTGCAAATCTAATCACACTTGTTTCATTGGGACAAGATTTAAATTCCTTTAACTTCAGGTGACTACGTACATTGCCATTTTCTTCCGCCCATAAATTGATATTCAGGTTCTTCAGTTAAAATTCTGCTGGCAAACAGATGGCTGAAACAACGCTGAACTGCTCACTACGATTAAGGTCATAGAACAACGTTAATTTCAGCTTTTTTTATTGAAATTATAGGTGTACTTCTGACCTAAGTACCATCTACAGTTATCGCAATTTATGACATCGATCTTTGATCGGCAGCAGACCTCTAACTTCTCTTAATATTAACAAGCAAACATAGTCTTCAAGAAAGACACTGCAGACCCTCCAATATGGGTAAGTTCTTGATTGTGCTTTTGTTTAATATTTCCTTTGACAGACCTAGAATATTATATTGCTCTAGCGAACATTTCTTTCTACTATTTCCGGGTGATGTGAGCTTTAATTGTGTTATTCAATATTACTCCAGAGTGTCAATGCTTTAGAAATTTCCCGTTCTAGAGAAATAGCTAGAAATGGCATCGAATGCGTTGCAAATTAAAACCTTTTCCGCTTACCTATGTTTGGTCATTAATTTAGTATACTTTGATTTCGCTCTCCGAAAATAGCAAGCGAACAATTCATGTATTAAATAAAGTTTTCACCGTTCATTTACCCTTTACTAACGTTGCAATTTGAAGCTAATAACTTTACTTAGCGCACTTTTCCTTAACGCTGGATTGTCCTGCCTTGTATTTTCCCGTCATATACGCGACAAAACCTGGAATAAAAACTAGACTCCCCCCCCCCAAAAAAAGAGTAAAAATAGAGTAGGAGCGTATAATCTAAATCCCAATTTATGTAAATTTCAGTGAAAATTAAAACACTCAACAGGTTTCCGCAACAGGTCCCACTCGCATGAACCTACACTGCTATTGAAGCAGATAGTTGTATGTAAACTGCCCGCGCACACTAAATCACACAGCTAGTTATAGTATTTGCAGAGAACAGAAGAAAATACGGGGTAAAATCCCTGGACGAGTTTAAGCACTATAAAGCTTCTTCCGGGTCACGTGCGACTGCGTTTCAAGAACACGTCAACTCTCCTCTAAATGCGATTGGTTTCCAAATCTGGAAAACAATGCGCAAAAAGCCCAAAACGGAGGGCGATCTTGCAGCTTTCGGAAGACCACACGGGACTAATTTGCAACCGGTTGGCAAAACAATAAACAAACAAAGTTAACAATGGATTGGGGTCCAGTTAAATCAGAGGTTCTGAAGCGCTGTAAGGCTACTGAAAACGGATTCACATTTTGTTCACTTTGCAGTCCACATATGTTTTGAAAATTATTGAGGCAAGACCACTTAAATTATAAAGTCTAAATTTTCTGAAGGGAACTTTGTCAATGAAAATAATTTTGACGTTTATAAATGCATTTAACAAGAGGTTTGAAAGAGGTTTGAAAGGGTGGAATTCCACAACTCGAGAGGGAGAACAGCCTCCTTTTGAACGATGTACAGAATCATAGCTTTTTATATTATAATAAACAATCCTAGGAGACACCTTAATCCGCATCTGCAATAGATACCATATTTGTTATAGATCACCCCATCCAGAAAGGCCTAGATGCGAGTCATCAGCTGACAGGGAGTGATATCACCGAAAGTCAGCTCGCGGAGCAGATTGGCCTTAAATGGAAAGACCTTACCACAGATCCCAAAATGGAAATACAAAAGTCATCAGAAATACAAAACAATAGTATTTTATTACTTCCATTACATCCCTGTTTGACTACGCCTCTCACCTTTACTAGCCTCCTACAAGGACACTGCCCGTGTTTGGCTAGCCTGCGTAGCTCATGATTTTTTTCTTTTAATGGTTGGTTAAGAAAGAGATACAGCCGTGCGAAAGCTGAACCAATTAGGTTGAACTAGAAAATGATGAGGGAGGGAAGGCAGTAAGATAATAAACTGCCTGCATCATACCCATGAGATTTTTGAAACTCCATTGCCAGCAGATGGAACAATCAGCATTTCCTGATTGGCTGACAGAATGTCAACCTGTCAGCAGATGTCAGATTTCCAGTAGAGACAAAGGAATACCATCGGTTGTTTTGTGGTATGTAGTTTCTGACATGGTTTGTGATTGCTCAACACAAAATATTGAAGGCCAGTATTTTTAGACGTTAAGAAGCTCTCAGTGCAGTTCAATAAAACTCCGAAGAATAATAATTTACTGTAACTGTCTTTTTCATTTTTTAGGGACATTTCCTGATCCAAGAAATGAAGAGGTTACAGAATTACAGCTCTCTGACATCAGTGATGACGTAGGGACTTGCTGGCGTGTAGTTGGCTCAAACCTACTCATCTCAGCATCAAAGATTCATAATCTCGATGATGAGTATAAGGCTAATCGAGACAAGGCAAATGCTCTTTTGATCTCGTGGAAACAACAGGAGGGAAGTAACGCTACAGTTGGCCATCTAGCTGATGTTTTGGATAGTGTAGGAAAAAGGAGCATTGCTGAAAGACTGCTTGGTGGGTGAATGAAGTAATGAAGTAATGTGGAAAGAACAAATGATTCTAGTCAGTATTCAGGGCTGTGCTCTAGCAGAACCCGGTGGCCTGGTTCCGTAATTTACTGAGTTGATTGATCTGATACCAACTGTTACGAATTCCGTAAAATAGTTACTCTTTTGCAAGCTTACAATCTGTTAGCTTTGAGCGCTTACCATTTGTATGGAAACCCGGAAATTCCGGGGAGAATTCAAATGAAATGGTTCATCCCGTTGGAATTTTGCGGAAAAGAAGTAATACCTTTCGAGGTATTACCGTTTTCCTGTTTTTACCGAAACGACCGAAAGTTTCTGTGCCATTTGTTTGGATTACTAGTGCCAGGCTTCATGTCGAGAGAAAGCGAAAAATTTACCCGTATTTTGTAAATGGTACAAGTCAATCCAGTTCCTGTTTTCGGTGCCAAAAAAAGTACCAGTGCCATTTGACGGAATTTTTCACCGAAATTTCCGTACTAATGTTAAGCACTCCTTGCTTAGTGTCCTTTGTCTGACAAAATGCTTCCTTCAAGTCACATTTGTTGTTTTGGTTGTGATTCCATGTAATTTAGTAATCTGAATATCTACGAAGCGGCTGCGAGAGTATCATTAAATAAGCCGGATTTTGAATAAACTCATACTGCAAGTCATTTTATTTTTTGCAATGATCTTGCTTCCGTTTGTATTTTATTGGTGATAGTAAAAAAAATTGCACTCCTGGTGCCTATAAAACACTAAAAAAACCTTTGGAAGCTTGAGCAAAGGGCAACTCGTGTGCTTGACTTAGCCCTTGTGATAACAGATATCGTCGGTGAATAATCATGTTTTAGTTTGTAGTAGCAATTGAGATGTTGTTGCATTTTGACTCAATGCTATTCCCATTCTGATCAGGACTTAGTTGCGTCAACCAAAGATTAAGAGGCGTGGACACTGAAGAATCAGACGCGCCACATCAGGTGAGTTTGTAAAGTCTTGCATTTTAAAGGTAGAAACAAGAGCAGATTATCATTTGCGAGAAATTGTAGGTTCAATTCATATTTTTCGGGCCAACAAAGGAATGATTAGATTAACATCGCAACCTAGAACCAGGGAGCTGACATTATTAATGCTTCTCCTTCTTCCTTTTTTCAGATTAACAGCTGTGATAGGATGATTTGTGAAATGAGTGACAAACTAAGAGCCAACCTTAGAGAGGTATACAAAATATCCTATCCATGGGAAGGAATGGGAAACGCTTGCCATCCAACCGGCAAAAGAGTAAAATGATTTCGTTATTTTTTCGCTTTTTTTCCAGTTTTTTAAAAGCCAAGACGATACATGTAACAAGCTGATAGATGAAATGAGCGACGCTCTTCGAGTGAGCTTATGGGAGGAGGTATAAAAGTAAAATAGTTATGTCGATAATTGACTGATTTGCAGTGAAGATCGGATCCCTTATCAGTCATTTAGGCTATTTTCACACTGAACCGGAAAGCTTTTGCTCTGGCACAAAAACCATACCGGATAGGGCTTCTGTTGAAACAGTAAAAACGATGATCCCGGCGCGATTTTTGTAACGGAGCCGCCGAGTCGTTCTCTAAAGTGGAGGGTCACCGGCATATCAGATAGGTGTTCATATATATTAGGGACTTTAAGACACCACGCCGGCGATGGTCACGAAAACGTCCCTTAAAAAAGTGAATTTGCATTCTTTCAATCTCTATCGCGATAACTCCAACTCGTTAACTTTGTCAAACCCAAGCGAGCTCGTTTTGAGCCGAATTGCTAAGAACCATATTCAAATTCAGAAAGAGAAAGAAAAAATTTAGCTGTCGCTTATTTACGTCCTCCATAAAACGTGAAAATAGGAATTTTCCCGTTTTAAAATGTTGCAGTGACGGCAAAAAAGATGCACAGAAAAAGCCTGATGTATGTGCAGAGCTTTTGTTTTGCCTATTCAACCTGTTGCTTTTTGACGTTCTCGTTGTAGATTGTAGTCGTCGTCGTGGCATCTTAAAGGGGAATGTTGGCCATATCACAATTGTATCGGATTTACAAAGAAAAGCAAAGAAAAAGACAAACAAAGTATCCAAAGATTTTAACTCCGGTATTTATTTCGGGATCTTCATCTCGAAAGTCTTCTTTTCGTTTTGCGCCGGGACAAAGAACAGGCAGTGGGTCTATTCAGTACTATTTTATTAAAATCTCTATCGCGACAACTCCAACTCGTTTACTTTGTCAAATCCAAGCGAGCTTTTTTGAGCCGAATTGCTAAGGACCATATTCAAATTCAGAAAGAGAAAGAAAAAATTTAGCTGTCACTTATTTACGTCCTCCATAAAACGTGAAATTCGGAATTTTCCCGTCGTAGTCGTGCAGTGACGGCAAAGAAATGTAAAAAAAAAAGCGTGATGCACGTGCAGAGTTGTTGTTTTGCCTATTTAACCTGTTGCTTTTTGACGTTCTCGTTGTAGATTGTAGTCGTCGTCGCGGCATCTTAAAGAGCTTACAACCGATATAGAATGTTCCTTAATGTTTCTTTTCGTTTCTTTTTCTGTTTGTTTCATAGGTTTCCAAAGTGGAGGCCAAAATTAAAGCCCTAGAAATAGAGCTTTCAGAAGAAAGGCAAATGCGCCAGGACAAAGAACAAAAAGTGGGTCAACTCAGTACTGTTTTATACTAGTCATACAAGATGCTTCTTCAACCGTGAGCGAACAAGGATGAATGATCGGACTTATAGAAATGACCTCACCATCATTCATTCTTACGCCGACGATAGCATAGAGCCTTACTAACTATAAGCCAGTAAGCTAAGATGAAAAGGGTGTTAGTTCGAGACTGGCAGTCTTCCGTATGTTTTACTTCGTTGCTTCTTGGTCTTGCAGGTTTCACAGCTGATCACTAGAATTGAGGGATTAGAAGAGGAGCTTTCAATTCCCAAGCAAAAAGGCCATGATGAGATAAACGAACAACAGGTGAGTCAAAACAGTTCTAAAAAACAGCTGCGCGAAACGCTGCTGCACTTTTCAAGTAAAACGAACTATGAAAAATGTTTTTGAGTACTGTTTGTGCTAAAAGCTTTAATAAGCTCTTGATGCGCTCATTTCAGGTAAATCGGACCTAAAGAAACCACTTATAATAAACGGTGAATAGCAATAGAATCCTCATTGCCCTTTTGCATGGAACTTAATTAACCCTCGGACGTACACACAAATTAATACCCCCACCGTGGTACAAGGGAGGAGGGGTTGATGGAACCCCTCCCCGGAGTTTTTGATATGTTGAAGTATTTCGAAACGATATTACCTTCAGTGGAAAGCCTTTGATCTTCTCTACAAGATGAGATATATTTTATGGGTGGTAGTCAACTTGGATTTTACCAAGAACTAGAAATCAGGTTAAAACCGCGAGAAATAATAAGTTTTTGTGCTTTACATGAAATATAACACATAAATAAGCACTTTGCATGGTTTTAGCCACAAGATTTAATTTTATTGTTGAAAGAAGTAAAACAAAAGATGTATTTTTAACCAGAAATGGCTTGACCACCGGCTACTTATGACGTCATATCTCGTAACCATAGCAACTGATCGTCCCTAAACTTGTCTCAAAATTTGTGCGAGGGATGAAAAAACAGCTACTGAAAACTTCAGCCGCCGATATATTTATCCCCTAGGAAGAAACTCAGAAAATCCTTAGGGGGTGGCATCCACCCCCTTTTCCCCTCCCTGTACGTCAGAGGGTTAAGATATTTACAAAATCACAAAAAGGTAACTTATTTTTTTCTTTCTTTTTCCACATATCTAGCAATTAAGTTTGAAGTTAAAAGAAATGTGATATAGATTTTCTGAATATCCGGGTAGCGCGTACAGAGCCGCCAAAATCGGCAAGTAACAACACAAGTTTATTCGTCCAGCATTTTAGCCGAATTGTCACACATTTCCGGCTTTTTATAATCACTGCAGGAAGGTGACCTAGCGACGGATACAGATCAATTAGCTAGAGATCGAGAGCATTGCATTGATGTTCGATTAAAAAACATCAACGAACAGCTTCGCATATACGTTACATCCCCTCTTCAAGTACAAGAAGTAAAACAAGATCAACTAAAAACAGCAGTTAAACTTGATCTACTGACACATCTTGGCAAGCGGTTACAAGAGTTTTATACGGAGGCTTTGAGAATGGTTAGAGAGGCCTGTAAATGTAGCGAAGACTTAAGGAAAGACTTCTATGACCTTGTCTACCATGGGCTCAGGGTCGAACACTATGAGCTGGTCCACAGAGTCAAGGATCTGGAATCGTCCCAGGAGGAAATGTCTGAGGAGGAAAAGAAGAAATTTGACAAGCTGCAATTTTATCAGAGAGGCCGACAAAGCCAAGTAGACCAATTGGACAAACTGTGGAGTTCTCTCTTTACCCCGGTATGTATCTGTGTTAACTAACGTTCCAAGTTAACGGTTTGACTTTAACTTTATTTTAGTCAGCATGTATACTGTTAGGTACTGTTCAATTAAAATAAGGAAAGAACAAGACCGGTAGGCGGACACATGAACGCCATATCAGTCTACCATTTGGCACGGCGAAGGTGCAGTTACTTGGATGCGTAGTAACTAAGCTAGGAGACACCTCTTTTGATTTGGTATAGTAGCGCTCTGCGCATGGGCAGAGGGTAAAACCTCTGACAAAAGTTAAAATTTATTCGTCATTTCCGTGTTAATAGAGCGAAAATATTGTTCAGTCAAATTTTTTAGCCGGTCGAAAATTCAGCGTCCAGTGCCGTGTGAAGGTAACCTTAATGTTTTCCCCGATTTCCAGGTAATTTACTAAAACAACTCACAAAGCTGCGTCTCGTCGTTTTGCAATTCACTTTTCGGTGTCGGGATATGGGATGAAACCGCCCGCGTCTCATGTTTTTCAAGTTATATCCATCTCGGCAAAACTGGGATTGCGTAGGAGTCTTTCCTAGATCGAATAATTAATATAATATATAGTATCCTAGGTATTACAACTTAATTTAGCCTTGAAATAACCCTAACTACTCCTTTAACTTCCAGCCTGGTCGCCGCCAGAAGACCGCAATGTCAGCGGATTCGATGGGTCAGAACAAACCGAGAGACAGTAAAAAGGTAGATAAAGATTATTTATAATGGAATTTATATAGCGCTTATACATCGCTGTTCTAACAAAAGAAAAAATTATTGTTTTCTTTTCTTGATGATCAGTGTCCTTTGCGTTAATCCTTCATTTGCAGAATCCTCCCATGACAAATTCAGTCGAATTCAATTATTCATTCGTTCCCTTTTTCATTCATCTCCTCATCCATCTATCCATCCATCCATCTATCCATCCATCCATCCATCCATCCATCTATCCATCTACTCCTTCCTTCCTTCATTTCCTCTTTCATAGTAGAGGAAAGGCTTTGTTTAGTTTGCAAATGTAACTGTATAGAAGACGAAAAACAGTAATAGAAGACTTCTTTATGTATTGTATACTATAATATCGTATAATTCAGTTTCTGTTAATGTTTAGATAATTTGTTGTAGTAGTGAATTGACCTTTACTGTAACTAGACCAATACCTCCCTTTTGAGAGTAAGGCGCAATGAAAATATACAACCCGTACTATACTGCTGTACTACTATTCGTGCATTTATTCATTCATTTAAGCAATCAATCATTCTGCTTTCATTAATTTGATTAGCCTGGTAACCCAAAGATATCACCGGCTCTCAATAAGAATTTGCAATTGTGATTACCCCTGGATACTAAGTAGAGAAAAAAAAAGGATATAGAAAAATATTGTTGTTTTTCCCTTGAGTCCCTGACGTGAAAACGAATCCACACTTTTTAATGTCTGAAGAATGATTTTGTATACTTTCGCTACAGGTCACGAGATACACTGACCCTGGCGACATATGGAGAAAACTTAAGCTGCGTGGAGAGGACACAAGACCTACAGCACCCTCAACTTCCAGCTATGGCCAACCAGAAGAAGAGTCACGTTTGAATGTAAGTATTTCCTCATCTTTTTCCATTTTTCAGTACGTACCTCACTCTTTCCCCCGTCACGTAAGGCGCATTTGATCATATTTACACGCTAATTTGCGCCAAAAGAGAAATAAATTATTATTAATTACTATTATTATCATTGACAGACCCCGGCTTCCTTTTATAATCTATTTTGAGGCCATAGTTTCCTAAATATATGGTGCCTCCTTTTGATGTTGCTCAATGTTTTTGCACATCATGAATATCTGCGAGATTTAGTTTTCTAATGACGGTCAGTTTCCTTATACTTGTATTTTACGTCTCCTTTCCAAATTGCTGCACTAAGAAGAGAAGTATCGATGATTAGTCAACAACTTGTGTTCAAGCCCATCGCCCAGAATTCCGCGACATATCTCGGAACATTGCAAGTTACAGTCTTCCAACTCTACACAGTTCTACATGCGAGGCTTGCGAGTCAGGCCTTTTAAAATAATAATATTCATTGATAATTAAAACTTTCAAAATCGTTAGGCTGACACTTACAATGTATCAACCAATTTCGTTCATCGGTCTCGTCAACGGTCTTCATCGTTTGTTTTTTCCCTCACAAGTTATGAGTCGTGATCTTACCAGTTTTCATTCCATCAGCTCAGTTTTGCCCTGCCTGCAAATGAGGTTCACTTTCTATCAGCACATCATTTTACACTAACGCACAATACGTCATGTGAACTGCTTTAACATCGACGATGTTCAGTCACTGAACGTCGTCACTATGGTGGTTTCTTGGCTTACCTTTGCCATTTGATGCTTATGTGTTGGTCTCCTAACTACGAGTGAAAGACAAGTTCATTGCATATATATCGGGGGTGGGGGGGAGTGGTTAACGACGTACTTTTTACTTATACCACTTATAATATCACCAAACGGTTTTTTTCACCTGCTATGGTGAAAAAATCACTTCTTGTTTTTTGTGTCAAATATTGCTCTCGGACTTTTGGAATTTCTATACCAAACCTATAATATTAATGTCTTGATATTATCTTTCGGCCCAAATATCTGAGGCGGCGCAGTTACCACCAGTTTTTTGTAAGTTTCAATAACCATGTTCAGATCACCTTTCCTGCGTAGTCAATTCAAGAACTGTGCAAAATAGCTGTGAGAAATCCCTTGACTTTTCACAAAGCAATTATCTCTAATCTAATAGGAGATAAAAGTTAACTGGATGCTATTATAAAACTGACTGAATGTTTTTTTGTTTTTTTTTTAGCTGAGGAAAATGAATTCAACCGTCGGATCAGTCATTCAAACCATTTCCAAAAAGAAGGAAGGTGGCGAGAAACCGATGCGGGATTGCTAATTATTATTTGTACCGAGTAAAATGATAATCTATGATGTTTCCGTTTTTAGGTCCCTTTATATTTAAACCCTCCCCCCCGGGGGGTACTCCTGGAAATTCTTGGTGGGGATGTGCCGGTCAGTTCTCCAAATCCTGACCCTTTTTCATACCAAAAGGTGACATTTTTCACACCCTTTTTTAGACCTGGCCGCAAAAATCCGTACCCGTTTCACTGGCCTTTAAGAAATAATGTCATAAGTACTTAGATTAGAACAGCAGCCAAAAAAGAAATCTTCAAATCCACTTCGAATTCGCACTTTTCTCTTTCTTCCTTAGTCATTTGGAATTGAAGCAATAAATACGTTTATAGTCACTACCATAATTCTCTCGAAAACCATATCCGAATCTAGACTAAAATGGGCAAAGTCTATATCTGTTTTCAGACCAAAACGGCGCAAAGACCCTTCCCTTAAAGGTGGCACATAACTGTATGGCTTATATAAGGGAGTATCCCCTGGGTATTTAACCCGGTACAACATGCATATTAATTTTTGTAGAGAGGCATTGGTATAGCAAGAACCTAGACTTCTCGATTGCAGTACACACTTGACAAAGTTACAACAGTTGACCGTCTTGCAGCGAACATTCTCTCTTTGTGTTAGAGTCTCGAAATAGGGTTCTATTCAAGCAAAACGAGGGGAACTCACTGTTAGCTGAAACAAATAGCCCCGATTTCAATATATTATACTTCTTATTATAGACCTGATTCCAATGTATCATACTTCTTATTATGTAGCTATTTTATTCTCTGTCCCTGGTCACCAACAGTTTAATTCTCTAAATCGGGTTAAATTTAAGCGGCCAATCCGCAATAACGAGGCCCTACGCCCTTAGACGGCTTTTTTATTTTATCTTAGTGNCTGACCCTTTTTCATACCAAAAGGTGACATTTTTCACACCCTTTTTTAGACCTGGCCGCAAAAATCCGTACCCGTTTCACTGGCCTTTAAGAAATAATGTCATAAGTACTTAGATTAGAACAGCAGCCAAAAAAGAAATCTTCAAATCCACTTCGAATTCGCACTTTTCTCTTTCTTCCTTAGTCATTTGGAATTGAAGCAATAAATACGTTTATAGTCACTACCATAATTCTCTCGAAAACCATATCCGAATCTAGACTAAAATGGGCAAAGTCTATATCTGTTTTCAGACCAAAACGGCGCAAAGACCCTTCCCTTAAAGGTGGCACATAACTGTATGGCTTATATAAGGGAGTATCCCCTGGGTATTTAACCCGGTACAACATGCATATTAATTTTTGTAGAGAGGCATTGGTATAGCAAGAACCTAGACTTCTCGATTGCAGTACACACTTGACAAAGTTACAACAGTTGACCGTCTTGCAGCGAACATTGTCTCTTTGTGTTAGAGTCTCGAAATAGGGTTCTCTTCAGGCAAAACGAGGGGAACTCACTGTTAGCTGAAACAAATAGACCCGATTTCAATATATTATACTTCTTATTATAGACCTGATTCCAATGTATCATACTTCTTATTATGTAGCTATTTTATTCTCTGTCCCTGGTCACCAACAGTTTAATTCTCTAAATCGGGTGAAATTCAAGCGGCGAATCCGCAATAACGAGGCCCGACGCCCTTAGACGGCTTTTTATTTTATCTTAGTGTTTTTCAGAACAGACCTCTTGAGCTAGGGTGAGAGACCTGTTTTTTTTTTTGTTTTTGTTTTTTTCCAATTATTTACATACAAATATAGCGTGGTCAAGAGGTCAGAAATCGGATGTGCAGTCCGTACGGACATAGTCCCGCTCAGACCAATGGGGTGGTTTCTCAGTACGTACACCGCCTGAGTTCAAATTCCTGAGACCATGTTTGAAAATTACCGACTGGTAGGCTCCGTACGCCTATTTAGTACTTTCACTTGAACTATTTTCTTTCTTATCTAATGTTATTTGCTCAATTTTACTAGCCAGTGTCGCCCAGGGTTTTGGGTATACGGTATCAAACATGACTTCGGGTAACGGTATGTTAGGTTTCCTTTAGGTTTGAACATGTGCTGAGAAAAATTTGGGCTGAATTTCGGTTTATTGATAAGCTTATTTAAGGTATTATTATTCCCACTGATCGACCTTGAATAGCTTGCTTTATAATCACTGTGCAGGGTATGCAAAAGGTTATTCCTGTTATTATAGTTAGCTATCGCAAGAAAAATGTAGAAAAACTAAGGAACAGAGAGGACGCACCTTTTGATTGAAATGTTCAGTGTTCACTTTAAGAGGAAAGAGAAATAAAGTGGGTGTTGGTTAGTTAGTAGCATCAAAGGAAGTAATTATGCTAGCACGACTTGATATCTCAAGTTTAAGCCTTAACTACATCGCCGTTACCAAAGATTACAAAATACCGGAAAGTCACCACAGTTGATGAAGATGAAAATTTATCTTGATCAGTATTTTCAGGGCTTCGGTTTATAGCAAAGTACTTTACAATCTCCCTGAATCGACTTCATTGAGTTTTACAGGCACATTTGTTTATAACTGTATTCTAAAAAGAGTCGCTATATAACATTAGAATTTCCATAGCAACGTTATGACGCTACCGCCTAGTTACTTTTAATTTTTTTTTTGGCAGTGGAAAAACTTTGAAGTAGCCACGTCGATGTCAGCCTGAGCCACAGACGGAAACAAGCTTCTTAGTTACGTCCGACTGCGGAACAGCACCGAAATACTTGTTCTGGATCCCCACCTGTGTACCAGGGTTTAAGTACGCGCCATGATTGGCGTGATTGATTGATTTGCCAATCACGTTGAAGGGAAGTTGAAACGCATTGTTTCCGGTAATTCTTTGTCCGTTGGGGGCCCAAAACAAATATATCGGCGTTGCTTCGCAGACGTTACTAACAGGGGTTAGATTACTACTGATAACTGGCTAATATATGCGCAATGGCAATGTGTTTAGTTGCCTTAAAGGCTATCAATGATGATGAATATAGAGAAACAATGGGAAAGAGAGAAAACAATTTTTTTCTCTGGTCGAATCAGAAGATAATTTAATAGATATTAACTTTTCTTACCAAATTAAAACACTGTAAATAAGTCCACTTGAAGGCGTGATTTAAAGTTGATTAATAATTTTTTTAGTTTTATCCCTCTGGATCTGGCTAAAGTAATCTCAGCTGTGTAAATTTATTTGCGTACAGCTTGTACTAGAGAGTGTGCATTAAAAAAAATATTAGTTCTGGCACCAGTTGTTCAAAAAGGTGGATAACGCTATCCACTGGTGAGAAGAAATCCTGCATTATCCAGTGGATAACGCGGTTGGTTTCAGAAATACTTATCCGATGGAATAGCACTAAAAGGTAAAAAAATGGTAAACGTCCGTATTTTGCGTCAGTAACAGGTAACAGTACTTAGACTGACAAATGTGAGGCCGGCGGTGCGCTCATTTTACCCCCTCTCCTCATCAGTGCTCCATTTTACGTGTTATTTAAGCTACACGTCAAAACAAGTCAAAACAAGAATTTGAGGTCACACTTGAGAATCGAACTCGAAACGTCATGCACACACAGAAGGTGGTGCAGCAACCTTTATTAGATGAAAGTAAGTACTCAAACCTCTTCAGGGGTAAAGTAGGACGCAAGTAAGTATGAATTAAGCCTTTCAGACGGGTGGGGTCATTTCCGTTCCACATGGAACGATGAAGATATTGCATTTATGTCTGAACCCATTTAGCTCTCAGTTTAAGCAAATTCAGCTAAAGGATAGATCTCTGCACAGTCAGGTAACTCATTTTGGAAATTCTGATCAGTCCTGCTAGAGTTACTCACAAAAATAACCACTAACTTGCTGTGATATTAATCTACTGCCAATTTCGCTATTCACGAACTACTCCTTCCAGGTTAAATTTTTCCCCTTACTGGAAAGAAAGATAGGAAAGTGCGCAAAAAAAATAGATGGAAAAGGAAAGGCAAAGGAAACAAAGGGAACAAGAAGGACATTGAAATAGAATTGCCGATTGGCATACGGCAAATTTTGACATATGAGCATCCGCCAAAAACAATTATCAATCACGCTTAATAGGATCCATTTCGAAGAAGATATACCCTTTGTCTCAGTTTTAGCCATTTCCGTTCTAAATGGCGTAAAACGGTCAAAAAGGGATGGTTTGGTAAAAAAGCCGCTTATTTTGCCACTGGATGATCTTCGCCAAATGGTTACTGCAAGAGATACAGTTTGGATGGCAAATAGTTTAAAATCTCTGGGGACTGGGTCGTTAAGCAACCTGGTAACTGAGAGAAACCGAAAGAAACCCAGAGCATATAGTTCCCGGATGTCCATAGCCTATGCATTGTATGCACTAAGAAGTGTAGCGCCCTCAAGACCCCATAAGACTCGTGCTAAATAGCTCTTGAATACGAAATCAATTTCGTGCATTTAGTTTGCTTTGGAGCTATTCATTTAATTAATTTGCAATTTCCGCTTATAGACAATAGAATTTCTCTATTTTAGAGTTTTTTAAAGTTAAGGCTATTCGCGTATATTGCAGATGGGTCCGCCCAAACTATGGTCATTTAATTTTTTCATCGCGCACGTTTACCATATTGGTGTCCCAAAACAATGAAACGGCGGCCTTGTTGGTGTCTTACATTTTAAATTCTCCACTAAACCTTCTTTTTTTGTTTTCGCTGGTAGCAGAGGCCTCATATTTCCCTGGTATTCCCGCCCGATCATAATCAATACTAAGGAAAATAGGTCTCTGTTAGTCTCTGGATATACGAAAAAGGCTCGAGTGACTACACACTTGGAAAACAGGATGGCGCGGACACAAGTGACCTTATGACAAGTACAACTTCAGACCATGTAGTCAATCGAGCCTTTTTCGTGCATCCATGACAGCGCCATTTCTGATGTCGTCAGCTTTTTGAACAGTTTATTTTAAGAGGAGTTAGGGTTGAGATCCCTTGAGGACTTTGTTTCATGTAAATTTCCGGGAGCGTCTTATTATTGATCTTTAGCAGGCGCACAAGGACGATTCAAGTGGTCAAACGTTGGAATAGACCTTTTTATAGCATGTATGTTTTGTTTTCCCAATTCAGACTACATGATATTCCTCAGGGCCCAGGTGTGCTTCTCAAGCTTTCATATCCGAAATCAAATTTCGAACTAACCCTGGGTTAACTTAACTCTGGTGTGAACAATCCGACCCAGGGAATTTGCCTTTTGTCTTTTCTTAGATTATGCATACATAATGCGCGTGAATAGCACGATATTTGAAAGAAACTGTTACCTGAGGTATCATCAAGTGGTCTCAAATGGGAATTACAACATTCAAGCTTTGAGGCTGAGGTACGTTGCCCGGCCGCTTCCGCTCGACCAATTGGCATTGCGCATGCCGTTTATTCAGTCACCTCGTCCGCCCACCTTGTGGGAACGTAAGGCGTAGCCAAAGACATGAAAACAAAACGTGACAGATAAACTAAAAATGATCAAATTAATAGAATTAGGGAAAAACCCCCATGGAACACTTGACCTCTCGTGACAAGTGCAGTAAGGAAATACACTCATGTTTCACTTAAGAAGCGTGAACCCAACACGGAAACCTCTTCCAATACTTAGTGGATTTAAAGGGCTAAGTTAAAATCCATTGCCTCTATAGTCACCTTTTTACAAGACCAATCGTTTCACACAGTTGTAGAGCTAGAAGGGAGCACTTAAACTGGAACTATCAGCAAAGGACAGAATTCCTATAGCCGATTCTAATACGGCCGGCTAAGCAAATTTGTGGAAGGTAATGACAACTTCCTTTATTTTATTATTTCGTTTCCTCAGATAACCCGTTTCATGTTGGTGCCTTGCATTTGCACGAAATTAAAGATTAATGCTGATAACCGTATTAGTAAACGTTGCTTCCAGAGTTAGCTAGCCGACTTGAGGTAATTGTGTAACTGGTTTTGTGTACGTGCGTCCTTAGCTTTGACCACCGGGCAGGAATCTAAAATCCCCGCTATATTGGAAACATATCGAAGCAGTCAGCCAATAGAGTCTCAGTCATAAAACATGGGTAAGTACATGAATGTTTCTTTAATTTTCTGATATTTCTTTTATGATAACATGTAAATATCGTTGTCGTGCCATTGCAACTTTTTCTAGTTATCATTTCCGGGTGTAAGCGTGTCGGGCTGCGCCGGAGAATTTCTTCAACCTTAAGAATACTTCGTCCAATTTTGCTCAAACCCCATGGGACAACTCAAGTCTCCAGTGTTACCTTTAAGGGAACATTACCGTACAGAAAAGCAATTACTCGAATCAAAATGCCGAATAACTGTGTTTTGGAGAATAAAGCTAGAAAACGATTACATGCCACTATGTTTGTCTTTTAGGTAACGGGTTGAGTTCAGGCTTAGTTACCTAAAACTAAAAATAACATTACATTTTGGGTCAGTTTTTATAGTTAATGCTACGAACTCAGTCTTACGGTATTTGATCATTTAGTTTGTTGTTTTGTACTTTGACTTCCAGTCAAAAACACTTAAGCCCGCACACTGTATTGTTAATGCAATTCTTAGCGCTATTTGCAAGAGCTTAAAGTACTCCGTCCTTATATATAGTTTATGTCCTTAGTTCTTTTATTCTCAATAATTCATTTGGTCCGCTCATCTTCGTGAATGACATTTCTGCCAATTCTACCCAAAGTAGATTCCCGTCTGAGTGTTTAAATCCCTTAATGACGTCACAACATAGTTTGAAAGTTGCCGGCTTGAAAGAACTCGTCTGATCTGATTGTTTTCGCGTGCTCAAATATTTAAATATAGTTAATGAGGGAACCCTAATTCAAGCACCCGAATTAAGTGCTGCAGCTATCCTTAAAGGAGATCTTTAATGGGCTATGGCTTGGCTATGAAGTACTTCTCCTATTTCGTTTTTGATGTAAGTTTTTGCATTCTGAGCAATTTCTCTAGTTATCTTCTAATTCTGAGATATCGAGCAGCTTTTAGTGCTTAGATTGACCTTTCATCCGTATTTTGCAATATTTTAGTAGACAATTTATGAATTTCCTGAAAAAAAAAGGAGCCAAATCTTCTCCCCTGGGGCAGATCATGGACTCAAGATAAAAGTAGCTGGGCTGCTAGGTCAGCGGTTTTTAGAGAAAATTCAAAATGGTGGACGAAGATTCACACTCGACTGACTTGAGTGTCTTGCGGGTGAAGGTCATTCAGTAATTTTATTGGCTCATTACAATTTTTGGTTGATTAAGGACAAGTTGTTTAGCAACGCTGGTTACGCCGTAAAATCGAACAAAAATGCTTAGAAATCCTACTTTTGTTGTTCAAGTTGCATATTTTAGCTTCAGACCAAAAAAAGTTTTTGTTTTTTCGAGTAACTTTTGAGCAACTTTCGTTACAAAAAGCAACTTTTGATTGTCCTTTGAGTAACTTTTGAGCAACTTTTTTGAGAAATTACGGGAAACTTTTTGGAAAATCTCGAGCAACTTGTGGAAAGCCCTAACTGCATTTGTCTCTTAGGAAATGGGTTGAGTTCAGGGTTAGCCGGTTATAACTAAAACGATTACGGTGATTTCGAGTTCAGCTTTTATAAAGGTAAATGTTACAAACTCATTCTTAAGGTCTTTGATTGTCTGTGTTCTCTCAGTGTACTTTGACTTCCTGTAAAAAATATGCAAGAGCTATTTGCAAGAACTTTAAGTACTCCATCTTTATAGTTATGTGAGACATTAGTTCGTTATCTTCAATAATTCATTTGGTAAACTTAATGTTCGTAAATGACATTAGGCCACTGTATTGTACCCAAAATAGATTTCAAAATAGATTCCCATCTTAGCCGCCGGCAATAATTACTCTCTTCACTCAAATGAATATTGTTAAATACCAAAAGGAGAACACGACTAGTCAGAACCTCAGCTGAACTTCAGAAAGTGCCCATAAAATACCTCCTTTAAGGATAGCTAGTGCAGCACTTAATTCGGGTACTGGTACTTAAATAAAGTAATAAGTTATGTTAAGGCTCACCGATATATAAAGTTTTGAGCACACGAAAACAATCAGATCAGTGCTTTCAAGCTTAAATACTCAGATGGGAATAGCCTGTGTACAGACGACCCCCCTTCCTTCCCGATTTTTTGTGAGGGAGGGGGCACGTCTGCACACAGGCTACTGATAAACAATGGACGTAATTAATTTACAAATTTACATGTGGCATGAAACAAAAACCGGTCAGGATTGGGTATTTGCTATTAAATTCTAATTTTGACAAGCCTATCTACACTGTATATAGACTAGTCAAAACAACTATAAGTTACAAGCTGTAGTCCGAATGCGCGGCTTCGAAGTACCATTTAATTTGTGCGTGGAGCATTTGAGGGATACTCATTACTTTGCGGAGGGTAGAGGAACAGGCAATTAAATTTTACATTTCCGTCTTTTTTACACCCCTTTTCTCCCGCCTCCCTTACTTTTTGGCCTATTCTCTTTTCTCCCTTATTTCCCCCTTTTTCCCTTGTTTAATGTATAGTAGTTGTTAAATATGTCAATTTATGACTCCTTTTACCACTCATAATGTATTATCGTTAATTAAAAATATTTAGCCATTTCTGTTTGGCTTTAAATTCCTGGCTAGCTCTTCAAAACATGCTATGGCTTATAAAATCTAGAACAAAAACATCACTTTGTCCAATAACAGATACAGTTCTTGAACGAACGATATCAGTGGCGCTCTCTTTGTTAAGTAAGCGCAAAAAGTGTTGGGATATTTCTAAATGATTAACGAAATAACTGACCCAAACTAATCTAAAGACCTTGCAAGAATATATACACAAAGAAAGTTGCATGCCCACTGCCTCTTGAGGAATGTCTGCATAGAAACCCAGCTAAACCCACTCGTCCATGATGACATCATCTCAGTGGCGGTGCTTCAGACTGAGAGGCAGCTGTATTCGTACGCTGGTCAACAAGTGATTCGGATTGCATCATTTCAATTGCAAATTACTGGTTCCCATCAGACTCTGAATCCCCATGATGGGCGGGTGATGAGGTTTGATAGTTATATACATTACAAATTGCACTCTATTAGTGGTTCCTTGATTTAAGGGAAACCGTATGGCACCTGAAAGTTCCCGTCTAACTTGCCATCACCCACATGACTTGTCTGTACAGGTACCAAAAACGACTAAGTAACTTAATGAGGAAGGTTATCCTCGTCTTCAATAAAAACCATCGTTGCCTTGATCGCCTCGCCAAATCAGCCTCAACCGCAGGGCTCACTTAAATCGTCATCAAACTTATCCTTTTCCAACAGAGTGTCGACTGGATACTTAAGTTGAATCTTATTTGAAATATATTGTGAAACAGAACAAGCGTGAAATACAGTGATCTCATTGGTGTCTGGGCTCTTTGCCCATTATTGGCGAAACTCGTTGGGCACTAATGTGAACATGCCCTTTTTTCAAGTATCCACGCCATGCTTCGAGCATGGTGCTGGTTTCCTAGTACAGGTTCGAGACCTTAAACTCGGGCACTCCTTAAATGTATACGTGTGCTCGTTTCTGTTACCGGTTTTGGGGCTATCAATTGCTTTTTCTCGCAGCTGAGCTCACTTTTAAAGTGACGTTTGACAGTACACAATTTCATACTGGGTACCCACGATACTCAGGCATTAGAAGTGGCAATATTTTATCAAGGGCAATGCCTCTCGCAGGCTGTTATCCACCTCGGCATAACATTCTCCTCGATCTGCATAATTCTACACATCATACTTAGCCTCATCCTATAACTATTATATATTTATTGTAACGGAAATACTTTTTGTACTGCGACTTAACGACTGTGTTTATAATTAGTTCACTGTTGTCTAAGGTTTGATTTGTATCGGTCCATTTTATTCACTCGACTCATGAAAAGCTCGTCGTCTATAACGGGCCTAAGACATTCTGAAACGGGTAACATGACAGTGGCAGATCCAGGGGAGGGGCCTGGGGGGCCCGGGACCCCCTTATTTTCAGACCAAACTATGGCCCGAAGGGGCCGAAAAAAAACATTTTGGAGACCGCTTCCCCCCCCCCCCCCCACAAACGACCGCGTGCCAGCCCCCCCCCCCCCCCCCCCCACCCCCCCCCCGGGCCCCCCCCACCCCCAAACCTTCCTAAAATATTTGGAGCCAAAAATCTTCCAACAAAACAACCATTTAAAAACCCCCCCACGCCCCCCCAAAAAAAACATTCTCACACACCCCACCCCCAAAAAAACACCACACCACCACAAATGGTGTTACAACAAAACAAAAACAAGAAACTTCTTTTTTGTTTTCTTTG
>CALNXI010000061.1:217892-246254 GCA_942486025.1 Porites evermanni | reverse complement strand
CTATAGATACGTGGTAGGGATTTTCTTTTCCGAGTATCTCGGTGATTAGCTCGTCACCATCAGTCCACTCTATTGCACCTGCACCCCAGTCTTCTTTCGTTTGGCGTATTTGGCTTTAGTGGCTGACGACAAGTCCTCCCATTTCTTTTTAAGTTGTTCCTTGGTTCTTGGTGGGAACCAGTGTAGGAGATAAAGTACCGAATAGAGTCATCTTTCTCCTTTTTACCTCATGGAGAAAAAAATTGTGATTTTATCCGTCTTAAAATTCGGCGCTCTTTTTCAGGGGTTAGAGCCTTGCTCATCTTCAGAATTCCGTTTCATTGACATCCTAGAAATGTAGAAATGTTTTTCTAAACGATGAAGAAGAAGAAGCTACGGGCGACAGCAGCAATGCTGATGAAGGGTACCAAGACGACATTAATGAAACTGAAGAGGGTCGAAAAAAACGTTAGGAATTTGCTCGTTCGTTTTTGTTTTTGTTTTTTGTTTTTTTTTTCACAATCCTTATAATCTATTAAAGCTGATGACAGTTTTTAAATAATTTCAAATCATTCAGCAAAGAAGATTGACATTTTAATATCCTATGAGTGCAACTTATCAAGTCCGATGACTTTCATTGAAATACGTTTGCATGCCATCGTTATTTTACAAGAATATTTACTGATAATGTTTGTTGCATTCTACTTTTTTTCTGAAGGAGGACTTTAAATAAAGTGAACATCAGAGGTTAACAAAGCGCATTAGAACGGAATTACTTAAATAAAAAACTTTTTTTTCACTTCTCAGTAAAAGATCTCGTTAACTTTAGTAGAAACAGTAAGGATACGGGACCTACATAGGTCCCGTAAATTTACGTGCTATTTTTCCCGGAAAAAACGTTTTATGCAACACCCGCAATTTCTGTTGCATAAATGACACTTAAGTGAACACTTACGAAAATCGTAAGTGCAGTCACTTAAGTGAAATCCCTAAGTGGACCACGTAAGTATTTTTATGCAACTCACTTAAGTTACGAGTACACGTACGTATACCCGTAACTGTTACGGGCGTTTTATGCAACCGGGCCCTGGTAAGTATGCGTTTACATTTTAATGAAAAGCATTCACTTTAGATCTAGATTTGGGATTCAAAATCCCCTGAGACCTGATCAAACCGGGTCGTTTTTATTTTGGATTCACTCATCTGCGTCCAAACGATAAAACGAAATCCTGTACCAATAATTTCCGGATTCGAAATCACTTCTAGTATAAATGTAGCCTAAACTGTTAACCCTTTGCGTCCTGAGTACATGCATATTATTTTTGTAACCTTTGGCTATAAATAGTCAAAAACGCGTAATTTTTGCTGCGTCACATTTTTGCCATATGTTTGTCAAATGCGAGGAATGTCACGCAAGTTAACGGTCGGGATTCGTTTAGCGGTTTCATGGACTTGACTGTTGCAGCTTCATGGCTTTTTCGGAACCACTTTCCTCTGCAGAAGCGCCCATGCTGGCATCATTAAGCTGGAATGGGGGGCAATGAATGGATGACGTAAATGAAACCTGAGTTTGCGTGCCGAAGCAAAAGCCGCAGGCTCAACCTCCATACGGCAAGATGGTCATTGAGTATTGATGACGTAACTGACAGTTAAAAGGGTAGCTGGTGAAACACCGTGGTTACAGATGACTGCCCTCAACAAGGAAATCAATCTCTTGTGCATAGCGAAGTGATTTAAACAGCTCTCTTCGGGATGTATTAGGTTTGATGTCCTTTCCTACTTTTACTGAGACGAAATTGAAGGATCGGTCAATCATCGTTGTATATTGCCCTGCAAAATTTATCAAACTTGGGACAAGAAAAATTCCTTTACATTCAAAGTAACTACATGGCAATTTTTTCTTCCGCCGGTCGATATTCGAGTTCGTCTGTTCAAATTCTGCGGATATACAAGTGGCTGAAACAACGCTGAACTACTTATACATAAGATCATAGAGCAACTTCGCTTCAGCTTTTGTCAATCAAATAAGTGCCTTTCTGACATAAAAGCGGCCTGCAGTTAACGCAATTTATTACATCGAGCTTTAATCGACAGCAGAGCTAGCTCTCTGTCTTCAATTAATCATACCAATTAAGGAAACCGAGTCTCCATGCAACACGCTGCAGACCCTCCAATATGGGTAAGTTCTTGATTGTGCCTTTGTTTAATACTTCTTGGGTATAGAGCTAGAAAAATTATCGTATATTGCTTCTGCAAGCATTTCTCTTACTATTTCCGGGTGAAGTGAGCCATGGCCTTATGTGTTATTCCAGAGTATCAATGCTTTAGAAACTTCCCGTTCCAGAGAAGTGGCATGCGAATGAAAATATTTCTTGTATAGTTAAGAGGTGTGAGCTTAAGAATTGTAAAATCTTTTTCCGCTTGCTATGTTTGGTTATTTATTCTGTTTATTTAGAAGACTTCGATTTCGTTGTCCACAGATTGCAAGCGAGAATTACAATGTAATAAACTTTTCGGTTTATTTGCCCTTCAACAATATCGCAATTTGAAGCTAATCCAATTTACTTGGATCACTTTTCTTTCAGTCTGGATTGTCTTGCATTGTCACGTTTCCGTCAAATATACCCCAAATAATCACACACAAAAAAAGGTTAAAATAATAGAGAAGAAGGGTATAATTTAAATGACAATTTACGTAAATTACAGGAAAATTTGGCTCATAACGAAGTTCAACAGGCTCTCCTCCCAAGGATCTAAATATAATGCAAGCTCTTTTTCGTCTGTTATTTGAAGCGTTCAATCTCCTGTTCTTTGATTTTTTTTCTCTGCTCCTTTCTCTTTCTGGCCTCAGAAGTTTTAGATTTTGAGCCAATGTGGTAAGCACCCCGGTACTTAGCAAATGCTTTGTCTAAATCTTCAATCAAGCGATCAACATCCTTCTCGATACTAGATGTTACATAATAACGTTTGTCATTATTGAAGCTGTGATGGCAGCTCAGTCCAGTTTTGAGTTTACCAGTGTGGTGGGAGGGGGGGAAGGGGTTTTCATATACTCGCATGAGCCCACAATTCTATTGGGTTAACTGCCGGGCACCCACTTAATCAGTTTCAGTATCTGCATTGAGCAGAAGAAACTATCGCGAAAATCTCTGCACGAATTTAAGTATAAAAAATCTTCTCCCGGAAAAGAATGCGCGAAAAAGCCCAAAGCGGATTCAAATTATTCTCGGTTCCCTGGCAATTTAATGTCCACATGACAGTATGTTTTGAAAATTATAGGGGCAGGAGCACTTAAACTATACAGTCAAAAGTCGTTAGAGAGAACTTTGGTCGCCACGTTAATTATTTTTACCGTCAATGAATAACTACTTTGACGTCTCTTAATGCATTTAACACGAGGTGTATAGACAAAGGGTGAAAGGTGATTGAAAAATACATTGGAATTCCACTTCACAAGAGGGATAACAATATCAAGAATTTTAACGATGAACAGAATCACAGCTTTGTGATATTTATGATAATAAACAAAACTAGCAGCCACCTCAATTTGCTTCTGCAATAGATACTATATTCGTTACAGATTATCCCGTCCAGCGGAGCCTGGATCCGAGTCATCAGCTGACAGAGAGTGATATCAACGAAAGTCAGCTCCCGGAGCAGATTGGCCTTAAATGGAAAGACCTTGCTAGAGAACTAGGTTTCCGTCAGAGTACCATAAATATTATCGAAGAAGAAAAACGTCACATTACTAAGGAATGCTGCGTAGAATTTCTTGTACAGTGGATACATAACAAGGGAACAGACGCTACAGTTGGAAAATTAAAAGAGGCTTTAGAAAGGATAAAACTCAAGGACGTGGCTGAAAATCTGATCAGCGGTAAGCAAGAGAGAGATACCGAAGTTTCTGTTTTTTAAATGAGTATCATGTCAGTTGGCGAACGAATTGCAGGCCAATTTCTTGCAAATTAAGCATTTTTTGCTACTGGTGTGATCTTTCTGCTTTGACTGCTTAGAAGTGTCATAGTTTCTCACGGCAGTTCAATCAGTTCTACCACAGCCTCTAGACCCTTTTGTAACTGGGAGGCAATCTGGTAAGATATTCCTCTTAGACTGGTCATGCTCAACATTCATTTTTGTCTGTTAATAATTTGCTTTGTAGTTCTGTTTTTGAACAAGGGCGTTTTAATGCCCTCTGTAAATTATTTCCGATTTGTAGTAGTTGAGAGATCAAACTTCGTTTTTATATTGGCCAACCTGAAACCTGGGTTGATTGATCTAATTCCAAATAATGCGAGTTCCATCAAAAAGACTAAATAGCCACTCTTTGCATGCTTACAATCTGTTCACTTTGCTTTCCATGTTCGTCTTTGTCCACCAAAATGCTTCTTCTCAGCTCGCCTCATATAAAGTATAACTCATGAAAGTCTTGGATTCTAGATTGCACGCTGTGAATTCCAGATTTCTTGTCAGTCAGTGGAACTTGAAAGCCGGATTCCAATCGTTAACGGGATTCCGGTTTCTTTGTGCTGAATTACGGATTCCAAAGCCCAGAGTTCCAGTTTCCACTTGCAAAAATTTTCCGGAATACGGAATCAGGATTACCATAATTCTGGGAGTAATTCAGCCGTATTCACAATACGTACGAAGGAGCTGGGAGATTATCATTAATTAAATGCGCAGGATTTTAAATAGAATCGCATAATTGAATAAAATCTCGCACTCTGATTGGCTAACGAAGCGGGGTATTTGTATCGGTAATAGCATGATTTGTAGTGATATTTGGCATAAATACCATGAGTGATATTTCGAAATTGTTATACGTAATTTCACGAGCCGTTAGGAGAGTGAAATTTGAGACAATTTTGAAATATCACGAGTGGTATTTATGCGAAATACCACGTACAAATCATGCTATTATTTGTTTATACTACTACCCACAAAAGGTTTGTAATTTTCACATGTAGGTATTTCAAATTAAGCCGAAATACCACTGCTCTAAGCCAATCAAATTGCAGAAATTTCTCATGTAGTAGTATAAAGCGTGGAATTGCGAGTTGAAAACGAGGCTAAGTGATATTGTTTCGCACTTACATATACTTAAAACAACTATCGTCACATTGTAACACAACAACTGAAAAAACGTTTTTCTACAATGTCATGTTAAATTAAAATGTTTTCAAAACCATTGTCAGCTTTTGAAGAGCCAAAAACAAACAAAAGCGTTTTTCAACGAAATGACAGTTCTGACAGTTGACTGCTTTCTGGAGCGCGCGCTCAAGATAAAAACAAACAATATTATTGCTGTTTCTTCTTCTTCTTCTTCTTCTTTTTTTTTTTTATTCAGTTTTGCGATTCAGGGAAATCCATTACCTGACTCGTGAATTCCGCGTTAAATTGCACTTGAAAACAGATATCTCGGTTTTCGCGTGCGATTTAGCGCGGAATAGACCTTGTCACGGTTTTCGACGCCATCTTGACGAGAAGGCAAACGCGTGAGAAATTACAGTGTATGTATGAGAATCTAGTCTCGAATAATTTACGTAAAACGTCTGTTTTGAAAAAAATATGATTTGTAAACTAAAGCTTCACTCTTAAGGATTCTACTGAAAACATTTGAGGGTGTTACATGCGCTACAAGACCTAGAACTATTTTTTAAAATGTCTATACATTTGTCTGTAAAAATTTCCCGGGAAAAATTGCAGACAAATATATGGAAAATCTAAAGCAAGCTTCTGGAGAAATTTAAGCACAGTAACAGCCCCCAAAATTTGTTAGTAAAATCCTTTGCTGTGCAACTTTAGTTTACAATTCATATTTTTTTCCAGAACAGCCATTTTACGGAAACCCGCGACATTGCATTCTCATACAAACACTGTAATTTCGCGCGTGTTTGGCTACTTGTCAAGATGGCGTTGAAAACCGTGACAGGGTCTATTCATGAGTCAGGTAATGAATTTTCCTATAAAATTCTGTATGCATGCTGCAAGTCATTTTTAGCAGCGATCTTGCTTTAATACCATTTATATTTTATGGGTGATTCCAAAACATGGCACTTCTGTTCCCTAAACACTAAAAAATACCTTTGGATGCTACAGCATAAGGCAGCTCGCTTGCTTGACTTAACCATTGTGACTGTCACAGATATCGGCGAATGATCATGTTTCAGTTTAAAGTAACAATGTGAAGTGTTGTTGACGACTCAATGTCATTCTTATTCTGATCAGGACTCGGCTGCTGCTGCTGTCAAAGATTAAGAACTGTGAATACTGAAGAATCAAACACGCCATATCAGGTAGGTTATTGTCAATTCTATGGTGGTCTAGACTTGCTTTATAGAGAGAGTTCAAGAAAAGCGTTTTTAACTAATAGGTGAAGCAACGCCAGTAGCTTAAAAGGGACATTTTGCTGGAATTTGTTGGTACAAGTTATCTCTCCCGCACAGTAGATCCGCGGGCCAAATGGCAAGAATGATATAATTTACAGCCCACCACAGCGCCAGAAGGACCTGAAACTTACGATTCCTGCTTCTCCTTCTTTTTTTAGATCAACAGATGTGATAGGATGATTTGTGAACTGAGTGACAAACTAAGAGCCAGCTTAAAAGAGGTAAACAAAATTATATCGTATACATGGGAAGAAGTAAGAGAGTGACCGGCCAAAGAGTATAACATGATGTTTCCGCTTTTCTTCCAGTTTAACAAATGAAATGACGCAATACATGTGAACTGATAGATGAAACAAGCGAGCAACTTCGATGTAGGCTGTGTCCACACGAATCCAGACTTTTTTGAAACTACATATTTTGTATTCAAATTCGTTTGGAAGGGGCCTTACACCGCTCTGGGGAGCGGTCTCAAAACAATGTGGTTTTGGTGAGCGCATTCGTTGGTTTCGTGTGGGCAGAAGGCCGATTCGTGTAAAAAGTGTGCAGTTTCAAAAATGTCAGGATTCGTGTGGACATGGCCTTACCTCACGGGAAGAGGAATAAATATCGCTAATAGCAATTGATTAGTTATGTTGATAATTCATTTGCTGAATAGCAGATTCCTTACCAGTCCTTTTTCACTTAATGAAGGTTCGTTTTAGTTTCTTTTGTTTGTTTGTTTGTTTTTTTTGGTAGGTTTCAAAAGTGGAAGCCCAATTCAAAGCCCTAGAGTTAGAGCTTTCAAAAGAAAGACAAATGCGCCAGGACAAAGAACAAGAAGTGGGTCAACTACTGTTTTATTCCTCTAGTCATACCAGATACTTCTTTAACCGTCTCCGAACACGGTTGAATGACTGTTTGACGTGTACTTTATTTTTGCTGATTCTTGGTCTTGCAGGTTTCACGACTGAGCACTAGAATTGCGGAATTAGAAGGAGAGCTTTCAATTGCCAATCAAAAGGGCCATGATGAGAACGACACTGAACAACATGTGAGTCAACTGTCTGTTTAGTTTTAAAACAACTGCGCGCGAGGCTGTGGCACTTCTTGTTTTTATTTCTTCTTCTAGTTGTGTATCTGTCAAATTTCAATATGCATTTTGCACTAAGTCGTACCTCAGAAATCCAATAAATAGGAAACGGGAAAAAGCAAAAATTCCTTCGAGTCTACGTTGAGCTAAAATAAAACAACCCAAGCACTAAGGGGTTAACTTGGTTATTTCCTCTTATTTAATACACCTGCAGATTAGTTTACTGTTAAGAAAATGTAATATAATGTTTCTGAATATCCGGGTCCTATATACACAGACCCGTTGAAATATGGAATTAACAAGACATTATTCCCTGAATTCTTACGCGTTCAATTTTTCAATCAATATTCAGCAAAGTGATCTCTCGACTGATTCAGACCAGTTAGAGCATCGCGTTGATGTTCAGTTAAGAAACATCAACGACCAGCTTCACACATACGTCACATCCCCCCTGCAAGTACAAGAAGTGAAACAAGATCAACTAAGAACAGCAGTAAAACTTGATCTGCTGACAAAACTTAGCGAGCGGTTACAAGAGCTTTACACGGAGGCTCTAGGTATGGTTAAAGAAGCCGGTAAATGTAGCGAAGATTTAAGGAAAGACTTCTATGACCTTGCCTACCACGGGCTCAGGGCGGAACATTATGAGCTGGTCCACAGAGTCAAGGATCTCAAATCTGCCCAGCAGGAGATGTCTGAGGAGGAAAAGAAGGAATTTGACAAGCTGCAATCATATCAGAGGGGCAGACAAAGCCAGGTCGACCAATTAGATAAACTATGGAGATATCTCTTTACCCCGGTATGTATAATGTTAACTATCCTCCAACATAACCAAATTAACGGTTTGACTTTTATTTTATTTTATTAAGCATTAATAGTTTTAGGTCCTGTTAAAGAAAAAAAAAACAACAAAAAAAGGACACTGGAAGACTGAAAGGCGGACACTTTTAATAACTTGTAATTCATTTGGCGTAATGGAAGCTTTTTCCAAAAGGCGAACAAATCTCAGAACACTACTGAGGATGGGTTGAGTCGAATAAGAATTTGACTAATAATCTCTTTTTCCTTGGCCCTTAAAATCCACACTTTAATGCTTCAACGAGGCCTTAAAAATTGTGTTCTTTTTAAGGAACACAAATAATTTAAAGAATTTATTCCTGCCTTTAATAGAAAGGAATTCCACCTTCGAATACGACTCCAATACAGTGAAGTGAAGAATACCGGAAAAGTTTCGGGCGATATTCATTCCACAGAAAATTACCAACATTTAAGTGCATAATTGCCGATTGTTTGCGAAAAAAGACTTCTTCTTATTTTTTCAGAACAGTTAAGGAACTGTTTTTCTTTTCAAGAACAAACCCAAAACTGGTATTGCTTAGGAGTCTCGAGCTAGATCGAACAATTAGTATCCTCCATATTACAACTTCAATTCATTTAGCAATGAAACAGCTGTGAGCGTAAATTCTCCGTTAACTTGCAGCCTGATCGCCGCCAGAAGACAGCAATGTCAGCAGATCCTGTGGGTCAGAACAAGCCAAGAGACGGTAAAAAGGTGGATAAAGATTACTTTAATTTAGTTTAATTCGAAAGAAATTTGCACAGGGTAGCAGAAGGAATAAAAAAAATTGCACGGCCTAATGGTCATCCTTCAGGCGTGCTTCACGATTCGTTTATTCATTCGATTGTTTGTTCGTTCGTTCCTGCATCAATCCATTCACTCCTTCCTTCCTTTCTTTCCTCCTTCCTTCCTTCATATATTTATATTCATTCGTTTATAACTAGTCAGCCACTCGTTCATCCATTCAATTCAGTGGCCTCGCAACGTGAAGACACAAAAGTTGTTGTTGTTGTTGTTCTTCTTCCTCCATTTTATCGTTTTACATGACAACGAGTCTAATTATTAATGTCTGAAGAATGACTTTGTATACGTTTGCAAGGCCACGAGATACACTGACCCTGGCGACGTATGCAGGAAACCTAAAGGGCGTGGAGAAGATAGAGGATCTGAAACGTCTTCAACTTCCAACGATGGCAAACCAGACGAAGAGTCACGTTTGAATGTAAGTATTCCCTCATTTCATAATTTTTCAGTACCTCTCCCCTCCTTCCCCCGTCTTGGGCAGACCACCCCTTCCTTTCATACTTTATTTGAGCCCAGAGTTTTCTAAATAGAAGGTCCCTCCAAGAGGCTTTTGACGATTTATCAGCAACTTGTGTTCAAAACTTGCATGTCAGACTTTGTAAGGTTGCTAGGCTGACAATTGCATGCGCAGTGACTGTATCATCGAATTTCTTTTGTCTGACGATCTCAGTATACTATTTGCTCCACTAACCTAGTTTTCAGGACTTTTCAAAAATTTTGGCAACTCATCATAAACTTTTTGTGAGCGACAATTTTTCTGATCGACATATGCGTGCAAGGGGAGAACAAATTAAGTCACGAAAGAGGTTCCAAAACTGAAATTTTCGTCATTTTTTGTCTTTTTCCTCTCCATGCTCCTCATGCACAGGAGCCATCACCTGATGATACTTTTCCCCCATGTTCACACGGTGTGAGTCGTGATCTTACAAGTTTTGATTGCATGAGCTTGTGCACTGTCCGCAAACAGTAATGTTGTTTCTATTAGCACATTACTTAGTGTTTTGGTTTGAGCTCTAGTCACTCGATTATTTTTTTGTTTCATATCACTGAATGCACAATACAGTCCACTAATAAGCGAACATTTATTAAGCGCGGTCACCCTCCTATTAAACGGTAACGTAACGAGATGTATCGTACTAGTGGTCTTTTACTTCCTTTCTTTTGGCGCAAGATGATCGGGTAGAAACACTTTCAGGTCAACTTGTCGTGGGATACATCTACTTTCTTGGATAACTCAGGTTTTTCAAACCTGTATTACACTGTAAGGTCATTCATCTGAAATGGATCCTACAGTGAATTTTTTTTTCAAACTTTCACTACGTAAAATTTAGTACATATAAACTTCAGAAATCAAATAAAAAATGGGGGTCTCCTTGCTAACTATTAAGATATAAAGGATGCAAACGCCCCCATCCTGAGGGTATTTTCGCCAATGTGCTTTCGCAATTTGCAAAGTCGAAAAAAAAGATTCAGACATGCAAGTAACATAAAAAAGGTTGATGTAGATAGCACTCTTAGATGTAAGCAAGTTTGTGATCTTTCATGAGTTTCGCTGCTCTCTTCAACAACCTCAAAATCCCCTCCCCCCTCCTTTTCTTTAAAACCTCTTCGCTGATATCTCTCGTCGTTTAATTTTTACTTCTTTAACCCTGCGGAAACAGCCTCGTTTGTCTCTTGGCCGATCTCCGAGGGAAATGGCCGCCATCTTGGAAATGTTGCAAATTACTCGCAATTAGGGTTGGTGTCATGCGCAGAGCAAAACAGGGACATGACCTTAAGAGGTCGGGTAAGCCGTTCCCCAAGGGTGCCCGCTTATCAAAGGTTTCACTTAATACTGCCGATTTTCGGTGTTGGTTTCTTGGTAGGCCTTGGTCACTGAATACTTGTGGCGGAGCTCTCCCACGCGAAGCGCGCGCAGCGGAGCACCATGGGTAAAAAAATTGGGTAATCTATGCATCCAAGAAATTTAGGTTGTGAGAAAATCGTCCGTTCGGAGTACGTCCGTACGTAAGTTCACCCCTTCATGTAAGCTGAAGTGAAATTTTGCATTTCAAGTACCAGCGCGTTTCGGCAGTAAAATCGCGTAGCCATCTGGACTTTTAGAGATTAAAAACAACGACAACGAAGCCGATCCTTTCTTTCGACTTAATTTTAAAGTCTTCATTGGCGTGGATAACAGTGAAAGAGCTAGAGCCAGAGATAAAAAATGCAAAGAAGACCAATTTCGTTGAAGAATAACATGAAAATTTTATAGTGGCTGTGAGAAAATGAGAAATGCTAGCGGCCACCAAAGTAAAAATGAGCGGCAGCAAAAAAAAGTCAACAGGACCACATACAAAATTTCCGCCATAAAACGTGTAACTAGGAAGTTTTTGGGAGTTTCACGTTGTCGTCGTGCAAAACAGCGGCAAAGAAATGTACAAAAAAGTGTGCTACAAGTGAAAAAAAGTTGTTTTTGTTTTTGCTAATTAGACCTATTTTTTGTTTTTGTTTTTTTTTTGTTTGTTTGTTTGTTTTCATTGCCGTTGCCGTCGCCGTCGCCGTTTGGTTAGCATTACACGATTTTATATTTTGTTTCAGTAAACTATAGATATTAACGAGAGCTTCGCTTTTAGCCCTGGCTAAATCTATATATTATTTTGGTGTTCTGACTAGAGTGAAAGGTGGAGCATTGCTAATGCCCTAACCAATGAAATCTAAGGAGAAAGATAGGGGAGGGGGCGTTAACCACGCACTTTTTAGCCATAATTATATTAATACCACCACATAATTATTATATTTATGTGTTTCAAACTGCGCTGTCTCAGAGATATTTGAGCGAAGAGATGATATCAAAAAGTTCGAAAGACATGAATATATTGAAATAACCCATGATCAGATTCTCTTTTCTTGTATAGCTAAGAGCTGGGCAAAACAGCTTTAAAAATCGCTTAATGTTACATAAACCATTATCTTTAGCTTGAGGGAGATAATCGTTACCTGGATGCCTTTCTAAAAATTGACTGAATGTTTTATTTTTCTTTAGCTGAGGAAAATGAAGTCAACGGTCGACTCAGTCATTCAAACCTTTTCTAAAAAGAAGGACAGTGGCGAGAAACAGATGCGGAATTGCTGATTATTATTTGTACCAAGAAAAATGAGAATCTATATTGGTTCTGGTTTTCAGGTTCATTTTATTTAACTCGGTAGAATATGCACATTTTTGTAGAGAGACATTTTTGTAACGTCAGTTAGTCGAGATATCAAGAAGTTAGACTTGTCGATTACATTACAAACTTGTACAAAGTTAGAACGTTTGACCCTCTTGCAGCGAACATTCTCTCTTTGTGTTACAGGCTCGAAATAGGGTTCCGTTTCCGCAGGAGAGAAATTACTATAAGAACCCAGATTTAACGTCACTTTGCTAGTTCAAGAATAACAATTTCTTCGGATTTCATTAATTGCTAAATTTTGCGATTTTTTTAAAAAATATGTGTTATATTCGCACTTGCAAAATTAGGGAAGGGTGAATGTCTTTAATCTTGTGCGTTTAAGTGTTTTTTTTTCTGCAAAATTTAGTAAATAATTACGATGATAATAATTATTATTAGTACAATAATAATAATAATAATAATAATCTTTGTTTATTTTCACCATTCTCAGATTTCTGTGGATTACAGGTAGGGTCAGGCAAAGACTTAAAAACATTCAGTTATACATATAAATATATAAATATAAAAACATAAATATAATAAAGTAGTAACATGGTAGAAATCGCATACACATTATTACACACTATCGATATACGATAATGATAATAATAATAATAATAATAATACGACAATGATAATAATAATAGCGTATATATATCATATTAAAGTTGATCAAATCCAGCAAGGCAACAATAGATTAAACAAATAGACCCGATTCCAATGTATTATTTTTATTACAGACCCGATTTCAATGTTTTAGACTTCTTATTATGTAGCTATTTCATCAATTTTCATCATCAGAGGTTTAATTCTCTAAATCGGGTGAAATTCAAGCGGCGACTAATCCGCAGTAACGAGGCTCGGCGACCACAGACGACTTATAATTTCATCTTAGTGATTTAGAGAACAGACCTGTTGAGCTAGGGTACAATAAGATGCCTGCTTTTTTTAAAATTATTTATATACAAGTGTAGCGTAGCTAAGTGGTCAGAAATCGGATGTGCAGTCCGTACGGACCGAGTCCCGCTCAGACTACTCTTTTGTTCTCAGTACATACAGCTATTTCGACGAGAAAGATTGTCAGAAAAAATGTGCAGGCGACAATCACGAAATGTGATATGGGATAAATATATCAATACACTGTTCCTGACACTGTCGCTGTTGAACCTGCCCTTGTTGCTTTCCTTTAACACTCGCAAACATAAGTCCTTGACCTCTTGTGTCTTTCTTTCAAATTCCTTCAAATAAAAACTCAAAACCACCCACAGTACCATTCTGAATTGTCAAGTACACTTTTTCCGACAACCTTCCTCGAAATTTCTGTAAACCGACTGAGTTGAAATTCCCGACCATGCTTAAAAATGGCCGACTGGTCGGCCTCGTGCCGCTATTTAGCAATCTTAATTGCAGTATTTGTTTATGCTATTTGCGCAGCCTTACTTATCGGGGTCAACAAGGGTATGGGTATATGTTGTTGTGGTTCAATTTTATACTTGGTTCAAATTTTATTTCCCTTTTGTTTTTGGGTATTGTAATGTATGATAATGAGTTTGAAACAAAGGAAAATAACATTTAAACCAAGGATAAAATTGAACCACAGCATATACGTTATCTTCCTAATGATTTCGAGTAACAGTATATATACTACGTTTCTTTAAGGTTTGGACATATGTTGACAAAAAATTGGAGGAGAATTTCGGTTTATTGACTAGCCTATTTCAGGTATAATGATAGCAACGTAAAGACGCCACTGCCTATTTTACTTTCGGTGGTTTTTTTCGGCATTAGAGTTGTTCCAGTATCCGTGTCGATGTCAGCCTGCGCCACAGACGGAACCAAATTTCTGGTTACGTCCGACTGCCAAAGCGCCAAAATCCTCGGCCCCCACCTGTGTACCAGGGTTTGAGTACGCGCACACGCCATGATTGGCCTGTTAAAAAATGCCATTGTTGATTTGCCAACCAGGTTGAAGGGAACATTCTCTCTTGTAATTCGTTGTCCCGTTGGAAGCCCAAAACAAAGATATCGGGGCTGCTTTGTTACTAGCCGGGTTTGGATACGTCTGCGAAGCAGGCTACGTTGATGCTGAACAACTGTGATTTTTACCAAATTAAAACACTATAAATAAATTCACTAGAAGGCTTTATTTACAACTGATTAATAAATTTTATCAGTTTTATCCCTTCTTTTCATCCCTCTGGATCTGGCTAAGTTAATTTCAGCTGTGTGAGTTTATCGAATCGAACTAGGAAATTCTCGCACAGAAAGGCCGTACAGTAACCGACTGCGCTAGTCGTTGCTCCAACATTTAAACAAACTGGACTTGGCAATTCGGCTGTCACAATAGCGACCTTTATTATTCATTCAAAATATTTCTCCGTTTCTGATTGGATAAAATCCTATGCATACAATTCATTATTGCCAGCAGCTATTGTAGACCAAATTTGGAAGAATTTTGCGGTATGTGAACTCATGACGTCAATCGTTCAGGAAATTGCCAGATTATTGAACGGTTAACCGAGAAGACCTAGGGACGAAATTGAGTTGTTTTGGTAGTGAATGCAAAATGGTGGAACATTTCACTCGTTTCACGAGGAATAAATAGGCGAACTATTGGCTAAAAACATAGCAAGAACTGCAAGGAGACAACTCGACGGATGACATTTGCTAATTGGAAAATATTTGCAGGACTGAAAAACCCTTTATCTCCTTAACTGGCCGGTAGAACATGCACTATGGAAAATAAACTTAAAATCGAGGGAGGTAAGCGTGTTTTAGCCTTTTTTAAACAAGAAATTATTTGGAATGAGTAATGAAACGATTATTAGATGATTACAGTAGCTCTCAGACCTCTTCAGGGGTAACGTAGCACACAAGTAAGTATGAATCGTTTTATCGAATGGGTCATTTTTGTTCCACAAGGAATAACCATAACCTGTTTATCTCAAGAAGGATAGATCTTTATACACATGCAGGTAAGCAGGTACCTCATTTTGGAAATTCTGATCAATCCTGCCAGAGTTACACACAAAACCCCTAGCATTCTGGGAAAATCCGCTGCCAATCGCTATTTACCAATTTACTCCTTCCACGATTCCACAGGGAAGAAAAACGATAAACTGTACAAAAAAACTAGATAAAAAATGAAAGGCAAAAGAAAATGGGACAGCCGTTCCGTCAAGACCTTATTTTTGTAGAGCTAATATTAAGCAGTTCATTATCCTTTTTTGAGGACCAACAATCTGGAATTCTTTGCTAGTTATACTTACCAGCTGCCTCTCTTCCATATTTGTTTTTAAAAAAATCTGAAAAATATCTCATTGATAGTCCTTCTGTCACTTAAGTTTTACGTTTTCTGCACACTCTGCAATCAAGTAAGCCTTTGTAATATAGCTTAAGGAAGCCTATCAATATAGCTCCCAGCTTCTTTAGGCTTCCTTGTCACAACAACTATATTTTATGACGAAAAAACAAATAAATGAATGAATGAATGAACTGTGCGCCTAAATTGCAAGTGTTACGCAACGTTGGCAGCAATAAATGAGTTAAAAATCATCATTTTTGGCTCAATTATTTCACTTTGTTAGTTATACTAAAACAATTATCCACCATCCACTTCAGTGTCGGTTGCAACGCGGTGGCTTCGCGGCTTGGTAAATTGTGAACCGCTAGGCCATTTACACAGGATTTCACGTCTCAAAACAATACAATGATGGCCAATGTTGTTGTCCCAAACCATTCCCTCTTGTATTGAAACTCTTTTGTTCCCATAAATTTGCACAACTGACGGCGATCGACTCAGTAAGAGGTTTATTACTAACAGCGTAAGCTGTTAAATAAAAATGCTGACGTCATCAGAAATGGCGCTTTCATGGAGGATGCGCGAAAAGGCTCGAGTTACTACATGACCAACAGGACGGGGGCGTAGTGGATGCGAGTTACCAAAGTACTACTTCAGACCTTGTAGTCACTTGAGCCTTTTTCGTGCATCCATGGCAACCTCGTTCCCAGGGTTCTCTCTCTTGCTTCAACCCAGCTGGTCACACGGCTCCCAAAATCTGAGAGCCAAAACTGAATACGGGAGGGGAACAAAAGTAAATAATTGTCGCTATGACAAGAGTTACTCTATGGGAGCCCGAAATGAGTTTGCCACCTCGTTTATTATCAACTGATGGTGCGGTTATTTGGAAATATCAACAACATCCAAAAAAACAGTATTGCAAAAATGCAAGAGAGAGAAGCCTGGCAACGAGGTTTGCTATTCACTTGGTATATCGTGTACCAGCCGATAAATTTGCTAAAGCGGAAATAACACAATAATCTTTAAACTGCCGTCTGGGTGGTGCTTTATGTTATGTAAACCTGATTTTTGCATTAACTTTTCCTCTTCGCAATTCATGAATCCGCACGCACGTGTGGAGTATGCAAATTTACGAAAAGCTAATTTTGCACTTGCAAATCGAGCAAGATTTTATCCTGTTGACAGGACGGTGCGAAAATCTTTGTACAAGTACAAACGCTATAAAAAAAAAGTAACCTGTTTTGCCTTCCAAATTAAGTGTTATCGTAACTAGCAGAAAGCAACGCACTATTTTGAAGAGGGAATCTTCTTCCTACCCCAGGTAGTATCTCATGATCTTCCAGTCTGCAAGATTTAGTGAAGGACCTATTAGAAGACCTACCTTCGCCGCGCAATTTATTGCGCACACATTTCCTCTTGACCAGTCGCAACCAGCGTTCTTTCTCGAAGCAAGAGAGAGAACCCTGGGAACGAGTTTGCATCCATGAAAGCACCATTTCTGATATAGTCCGGTCTCTTTCAACAAATTATTCTAAGAGTGTTGGAGTTGATATGCCTGGAGGACTTTGTTACAAGTAAACTTCCGGGAGTATCTTTCTATTGATCTTTTGCTTGTGTGCAAGGACAAAATAAAATCAAATTGGTCGTCGGGATTAAAGGACTGACGCACGTTGCCCGGCCACTCTCGGTCAAGTCACTTCGCCCTTTTCAGAACGTATTCAAAAGCTTGAAAACAAGACTCATGTGACTGGCAAACTAAAAATAATCAAAGCAATAGAATAACGGGAAAAACCCCATGTACCCTTGACCTCTCATGACAATAAGAAAGCGAGTGCATGTCTGACTTAAGCATAGAGCGGGCCTAAAAGGGTAGTCATATTCTAGTGTACTTAGCGGGTCTGTAGGGCTCTCTTCATTGCTTCCATAGTTGCCTCTTTTGCTCACAGTTGCAGAACTAGAAGTGAACATTTATACGGGAACTATCAGCCAACTGTAAGAATTCCTATAGTTGACTCTGATACGACCGGCTATGCAAATTTTTGCAAGGTAATGAAAACTACCTTTATCTAATTATTTCGTTTCTTCAGATTATCCGTTTCATGTTGGTGCCTTACATGTGCGCGAAATTAGCCATATTAGTAGACCTTGCTTCCAAATAGCCGACTTGAAGTGTTGTGTAACAGTTTCGTGTACGTGCTTCCTTAGCTTTGACGACCCAGCAGGAAACTAACATCTCCTTATTGGAAAGCAGAACGAAGCCGTTAGCCAATAGAGTTTCAGCCATAAAGCATGGGTAAGTAGCGTAAGTAGTTGAATGTTCCTTTAATTTGGTGATATTTCTTTTTTGATATCGTGCAGAACATCGTTTTCATGTCATCGATCGCACCGATTTTCATTTTTAATTTCCGGGTGTAAGCCAGTACCCTTGAAAACGGAATGTGTCAGGCTGTCACTTGAGAATTTATTTAGCTTTGCAATTTTGTGTCCAAATTTGCTTTAACTGGGACAACTCAAGCCTCCAGTATTTCGCTGAAAGGGACCGGCACTCCAGTTACAGCATAATAACCAACTACTCGATGCAAAATACAGTTATTATTATTTACATGCCTCTACGTTTGCCTCTTCGCAAATGGGTTGAGTTTAGATTCGGTCGGTTCTGACTAAAACGATTATATTTACAGTTCATTTTTCATGGAGGTAAATGCTGCAAACTCCTTCTGGTGGTTTTGATTGGTTGTGCTGCACTTGGACTTCCTGTCTAAAAAAGTGTTTTACAAAATGCAACTATTAACGCTTTTTGCAAAAGATTTAAGTGCCCTATCCTTATAGTTTATGTCCTTAGTTCCTTTATCAGATTTTCAGTAATTCATTTGGTCTGCTTAATCTTCGTATAAATGGCATTTCGGCCAATTTTACTCAAAATAAATTCCCGTCTGAGTGTTTAAACCCCCTAAATGACGGCATAACAAAACTACTTCACACCATCAGCTATGCTTGAAAGCACTTGCGAGAATGTTTTCGCGTGCTCAGATACTTTAATATAGATTAATCAGTGACCCTTAAAATAACTCAACAGTTTATTTATCGATATTTAAGTACACTCTTTGAACCTCAGTTGTATAGAATTCAGGTCACCTTAACTAGCCGTATCCTCCTTTGATATTTACAATTATCCACTAGACTACATGAAGTGAATAATTTTTGACTACCATTAACACTGGGATATAAATATATTTACTACATAGCTTAGGAACTTGGCCAATATCCAGACACCTTGACCTCGGGCTTGTCAATAACATATATTACTTTAGAATTCTAATGTTAAGAGTGATTTTACTTGACCCCTAAAATTATACTAACAACTACTGCAAAATAGCTACTTGAACAAAAGAAGACAATCTTGGAATTAGTGGATAATAGTTCGTAGTATTATATACCTATTTCACGGATTAAGTAAAATCACTCTAGGCCTTCCACATACTGAAATGTGCTTTGTTAATTATTAGAACTATAATAAATATCACCTCTCTGGTGGCATTGACCAAGATTGTTTGGCCAAGATTTGACCAAGATTGTTTAGCCGAAAACTTACCAGTGTTTAATATACGTGTACAGCAAAACCCCACGTCTAAGAAACTAGATTTTCAAGTTCCAAGTTAGCCTAAACAGTCAGGTTCTTATATGGTCTTATACACTGTTAGTTAGCGCAAGCGTAGGCTTTTTAGATTCTTATTAAAATAACTTGTTACTATTTTCTGAAGAAAAAATACATTATAGCTAAGACTATTTACTTGTTTAGCTTATTCCTTATCCATAAGATCTGCATACCAAATTAGCATTTGAGTGAAAATAAACATAAAAAGAAGAACAGTATTTAATTTGTAATTATATTTGATTTAAACACTGGCACTTACACAGTTGGAGAGATAAGGCACCTCTGTCTGTCTCCAAAAAGGATTTTGAATGTTGACTTATCTTATTTGGCTTAATTTAATGTACAGAGCCTTTTCATAGTTTTAAAAACATAAGAACCTGTTTCAAATTTTAGGCTAAACAGGTTCTTACATAGAGGGGCCTTAAATGGCAAACTTTAGTCCGACAGGTTCTTAAAATTAGTGTTCTTAGTTGTGGGGGTTTCCTTACCTTACTGTATTACCAAAAACAAAATAATTTTTTTATCAATTAGCCTTTAGATTTGTTGAGAGTGAGGGGTATTTTGACAATTTATAGATTGAAATACTCAAAAAGGCGCGCTTAGCTGAGAGCTAATAGTTCGGTTTCGTTTCATTTTCAGCCAATTCACCCCTACTAGGCTTGAGTCCGAATCATAAGATGAGTGAGTCTGACATACACAATTATAAGCTTCCCTACGGCATTGGTATTAAATAGAAAGACCTTGCACGATCCCTTGGGTACTTTGAACCACATATTGACGCAATTGAAGAGGAAAAATGTCACTGTCCAAAGGAATGCTGTATAAAGGTTCTTGTGCTATGGATGAATGGATGAATGGAGGGAGACGAAGCTACTGCCGCAAGATTAGCTGATGCTTTAAGGAGAATAGGACTTAAAAACCTGGCTGACATTTTGATATACCCAATAGATCCAAGCCAGGTAAGTATGCTACTAAATCAACTTGCATTAATCGACTACTAATAAAACTAAACGAATCAGAGAAAAGCTATTATTTTCGTCTTGTATAGACAAATAAAAACCTTAAAACAAACAACGTGGCCGATTAAAGGTCATTGCAGGGACCGCGGAGCAAGGTGAAAAGTGGGAGGGCTGACAATTGAAAATATTTTTTTCATATTGAAAATCGAAAAAAGGAATAAAATCATAGTATTTGATTTGTTTCTGTCGCGTGACTCTGCATACTTTATCCAGTATTTGTTGCTCTTTATAGGTCGGCATTCTTGACGACATCTCGTTTATCTCGCGCGAGTATCAGCGAGATCTCGTATTATTTATGTATAGTATAGAAAATACTACACTTAAGTGATCTAAAAAATTTCTAACTATGGCCGTTCACTGTTCAAGTAATGTAATTCTTCTTGCCATCGAATATTTCCTTGATTCGAAAGGAGAAAGACAAAATATAAAACTTTTATCAACTCAAAACAACTACTCAGCCTCGTTTGGCTTGAAAAAGCTAGTAATTTTCTTCATTTCGTCTGATAAAACTGATAAAAAACACTCTGCCGGAGCTGGAAGTACAAAACACGCTGCCGAACGAAGCGAAGGGGTGGCCAAGGTATGGCGTTTGGTCAAGGGGCAAGTCGGCCCCGGGGCACAATTACCGCGAAAAGCACAGGAGCCCCACAAAATGCCTGACGTTTGAAATTAAAGAAAATACAGAGAATATATCGGAATATAGACGGAAAAAACTTGTTTCAAGCCTTTTTTTATTTTAACTATTTTTCTTTTTATCGCAAAAAGTGGGGGCGGGGACGCAAAAAAGTGGCGGGGCCGCGGCCCTACCAGCCCCTCCCCCTCCGCGGTCCCTGCATTGTAGTTTAAGTTAACGATTACTTCTACTGCACCTTTATATAGACGATGACGTCATTCCAGTTGAACTACAGTAATGCTTCAGGGTTTGTTTTCGAATTTCCTGATTGTTGTTTTCAGGGATTACAAAATTTGAACTAGAAAAGCAAACATTAACTCTGGAGTCGAGGCTGTAGTCAAAACCGTTAACTGCTCTTTGTAGCACCGTTCATATAATTCTTAAGATAGATTAAGTGTTCTGTCATACTACTTTTATTAGCTCATATAAAAAGCTCCATTTGCTCCAAAATTCAGCTAGGATCATTACACTTTTGCTCCCAAAAAGAGGAACAATATTAAAAAAAGGAATGACGTCAACTTTTTTTAGTGAAAGAAATCGGATAACTATCGTTATAGATCGGCATTCGTTTGACAAAAAGGATATTTTGCTATGTTATATATTATATGGTGTACAGTATTACGTACTCAAGATCTGCGACCAACTGCATTCGACAATTGCAACTCATTTGCTAAAAACGAAGTATGTCGTATAGCTACAATTTTTACTTTTCATATAAATTTTTTTGTTTTTTATTTTAGATCAACGCATTTGAGAGGGAAATTCGTGAGATGAAAAGTCAGTTGGTCAGCTTAGAAGCAAAGGTAATAATGTATAAAAACATCTAGACTGCTTGCAGTCCGCCTTTTCTCTTAAAGTCCGTCCAGTTCTTATCTTATCCAGCGCGATTGAAAACCACAATGTTATTATTTAGGGATTGAGACGAGACTTTGCAAAGAAAAATAAGAGACTGCTCGCAGTCTAGAAAACATCATAGTAGTGCTTAAAAAGGAATACTTGTTATTGGGACGCTAACCTTCGCTTCTTTTTGCCAAAATAGGGTTCCATAATAAGCGCCAGGATTAAAGAACTAGAAGAAGAGGTAAGGTTGTACAATGTCAATGTTGGTTTATTAAGAACCACGCATGCACACTTAATCATAGTTGCCTCTTGTTTTTGACACGCTAACCTTCGCTTCATTTTGACAAAATAGGGTTCCATAATGAGCGCCAGGATTGAAGAACTAGAAGAAGAGGTAAGGTTGTACAATGTCAATGTTGGTTTATTAAGAACCACGCATGCACACTTAATCATAGTTGCCTCTTGTTTTTGACACGCTAACCTTCGCTTCATTTTGACAAAATAGGGCTCCATAATGAGCGCCAGGATTGAAGAACTAGAAGAAGAGGTAAGGTTGTACAATGTCAATTTTGGGTTTATTATGAACCACGCTTGCACACTTTATCATAGTTGCCTCTTTCCGATAGCAGAAGGGTATAAAAGGGAGTACGTTTTAGGCAAGTTATGAGAGAAATATTATTTCTCTTAACAACATTTTATATTCCCATTTTTATATTTCTCTACGTGATGTACATAAAATTACCTGCTACTGTTTTCTTGGATCTGATCAACACAGAGTATTCGAGAACAAGAGAAATAAAAGATTCTTGTCGTGGAGGAATTATTTCATTTTCCAAGTTCACAACTTTACTTCAGCCCCACTCTGACTTCGTACTTGTTCCATTTTTGTTAGCTGAAGGTTTTTTTGGACGTTAGAGATTAAGGATGGATAACTCACATAAATTACCAGAACAGATTACTGAAGAAAATACTCATTTAAATTTGTTCATGTTTTTGTTTTGTATGATAACAGAACCAGCAATTGCCTGCCACAGTAGAATTTAAAAATAGAGGAGAACGTGAACAGGAGGTTAGCCAGGTATGCATGAAAGCACTCAGCTAATTGTGCTATATTTTGCTGTGTAATGTTTAGTCAAAAAAGAATCTTTTTTTCCCATTTCCTTTACACGTTGAGCAGGTTTTGAGAACGGGCAACAAATCTGAACAGTTAGAAGAACAGCTTTTAACTTCAAAAAGGCAAACGTCTCAAGAGAAAGAGGAAGAAGTAAGTCAGCAATTATTGTCGTGTAATGATTGTAAACCTGTAGTGCGTCTCAGGACCTGTTCATATGGGGACTAAGTTGTCCCGGAAAGAGGATCACACCCTCCAAGCCGAGTAAATGCTAGTGAACGTTCATATGAGAAAAACGTTTACCCTTTTGCCCGAGCCAAGAGCGCTTGTGCACGCTCTGATAGTCTCACCTTGATAGAGTTCGCCGGACTGGAAGAGCCAAAGTTAGGTTAGCCTACCATCGGAAAAACGATTCACCAAATAAGTTTTGAAAGGAAACTGGGGAACTGTTTGACTCGCGCCCAGGGTAGCTCTGGCAGGTGAGTGATCCTTGAACCCGAGTTCAGTTTACCCCACACAAACGTGGCCTTATAAATGTTTAGTGTAAGGTATTAGAATGATAGACTTATAACAACTGCGTGACTTAACCATTACCCCCAACACGGTTGAATGACTTTCGTTGCTTCTTGGTCTTGCAGGTTTCACAGCTGATCACTAGAATTAAGGGATCAGAAGAGGAGCTTTCAACTGCTAAGCAAAAGGGCCATGATGAGATAAACGAACAACAGGTGAGGAAACAGTCTACTAAAAAAACAGCTCCGCGAAACGCTGCGGCACTTTTCATGTGAAACGAACTCTGGAAAATGTTATTAGTACTTCTGTTTTGTTGCGCTCATTTTTAGGGAAATCGGACCTAAAGAAACCACTAATAATAAACGGGTAATAGAAATAGAATCCTCGTGGCCCTTTTGCATGGACCTTAAAGAAGATTACAGAAGCACAAATTAAGCATCTCAGTATCCCAATTCTTACAAATTTCTGCTTTTAATCAATGCAGGAAGGTGATCCCTCTACGGATACAGTTCAATTAGCTAAAGATCGAGAGCATCGCATGGAAGTTCGATTAAGAAACATCAACGAACAGCTTCACATATACGTTACATCCCCTCTTCAAGTACAAGAAGTAAAACAAGATCAAGTACCAACAGCTGTAAAACTTGATATACTGACAAAACTTAGCGAGCGGTTACAAGAGCTTTACACGGAGGCTTTAGGAGTGGTTAAAAAGGCCGGTAAATGTAGCGAAGGCTTAAGGAAAGACTTCTATGACCTTGCCTACCACGGGCTCAGGGCTGAACATAATGAACTGGTCCACAGAGTCAAGGTTCTGGAATCTACCCAGGAGGAGATGTCTGAGGAGGAAAAGAAGGAATTTGACAAGCTGCAATCATATCAAAGGGGCAGACAAAGCCAGGTCGACCAATTGGACAAACTGTGGAGATATCTCTTTACCCCGGCATGTATTTATGTTACTGGCTAACGTTCCAAATTAACGGTTTTACTTTAACTCTATTTTAGTCAGCATTTATACTGTTAGGTACTGTTCAATTAAAAAAAGGAAAGAACAAGTCCGGTAGGCGGACTCTTAAACGCCATAACCGTCTACCACTTTGTACGGGAAAGGTGCGATTACTTGGATGCGTAGTAACTAAGATAGGCGACGCCTCCTTGATTTGCTGTAGTAGCGCTCTGCGCATGGGCAGAGGGTAAAACCTCTGACAAAAGTTAAAATTAATTCGTCAGCTCCGCGTGAACATAGCGAAATTCTTGAACTGTTTCGTTAGAACGAATTGTCCGGTCAGATTTTTCAGCCGGTCGAAAATTCAGAGTCCGCTGCCGTGTGAATATAGCCTCAATGTTTTCCCCGATTTCCAGGCACTTTGCTAAAAACAACTCAGCTGCGTCTCGTCGTTTTGTTATTTACTTTTCGGCGTCGGGAAACGGGATGAAACCGTCCGCATCTCATCTGTTTCAAGTTTTATCTATCTCGGAAAAACTGGGATTGCATAGCAGTCTTACCAAGATCGAATAATTATATAGTAATATAATAATTATATATTATCCTCCGTATAACAGCTTAATTTAGCCTTGAAACAACGTTAACTACTCCTTTAACTTGCAGCCTGATCGCCGCCAGAAGACAGCAATGTCAGCGGATCCAGTGGGTCAGAGCAAACCAAGAGACGGTAAAAAGGTGGATAAAGCCGATTATTTATTGTTTAAAAGAAAAAATTGTTGTCTTCTTTCCTTAATGATCGGTATCCTTTGCCTTAATCCTTCATTTGCTGAATCTTTCCATGAACATGACCAATTCATTGGCATTCAATTATTGATTCGTTCTTTCGTTCCTTCATTCATTCATCTCCGCATTCATCCATCCATCTACTCCTTTCTCCCTTCCTTCCCTCATTCATGCATTTATTCATTCGTTTAATCAATCAATCAATCAATCAATTCAACCAATCAATCAATCAATCAATCAATCAATCAATCAATCAATCAAGCAAGCAATCAGTCATTCATTCAGTTGGCCTAGTAACCCAAAGATGTTACCAGCTCTCTTTCTCAGCGTTAGCAAGTCTGATCGCCTCTGGATTCTGTCCCTGACATGACAACGAATCTACACTTTATCAAGATCTGAGGAATGATTTTGTGTACGTTCACTACAGGTCACGAGATACACTGACCCTGGCGACATATGGAGGAAACTTAAGCTGCGTGGAGAGGATACAGGATCTGTAACGCCTTCAATTTCCAGCGATGGCAAACCAGAAGAAGAGTCACGTTTGAATGTATGTATTCCCTCATTTTTTTTTCTGTACCTCACCCTTTCCCCCGTCATGTAAGGCGCATTTGATCATATTTGCATTTTATTTTGCGCGCAAAATATAATTGAATTGTTATTAATCACTATTACTATCATTGGTAGACCCAGCCTTCCTTTCAGCGTTTCCTAGATATACGGTACTTTCTTTTGATTTTGCTCAATTTTTTGCGCATTATGAAGTTGTGTGACGTTGTCAACTTATACTTGCATTCTTACGGCTCCTTTACAAAGTGCTACACTAAGAAAAAGAACATTGATGATTAGTCAGAACCTTGCTGTGTTCAAGCCCACCGTCCAGAATGCTGCGACATATATCTGGGAACATTGCAAGTGTCAGTCTTACTACCAACTTCACACAGTTCGAGGCCTTTTCATAGTCGTTAGACTGACACTTGCAATATATCAACCAATTTCCTTCATCGGTCTCGTCAACGGTCGTCATCGTTTGTCCTTTTCCTCCACATGCTCCTCACACTCTCATGCCATGGCACTTTTGTCGCATTTTTTCCTCGTGGGAAAACTATGGCCATGTTAAACAAGTTGTGAGTCATGACTTTACGAGTTTTGATACCATCTGTTTTTGCCCTGCCTGCGAACAAGGCTCACTTTCTATTAGCACGTCATTTTTGGATTGAGCTCTGTCGTCACTAACACAAAATACGTCATGTGAACAGCTTTAACATTGACGATGTTCAGTCACTGGTTTCTTGTCTTACCTTCGCCATTTGATACCTAGTTTTGGATCACTGCCAGATCATTGCTCATATGGAGGGGGAGGGGAAGGAGTAACCAAGCACTTTCCAGAATAATTATATTATACCACTTATAATATTACCAAAAACGTTTGTAACCTGCTATGGTGAAAGAGTCATTTCTTGTTTTTTGTGTCAAATTTTGGTCTCGGACTTTTAGACTTTTCTATACTCCACCTATAATATTAATGTCTTGATATTATCTTTCCTCTCAAATATCTGAGGCGGCAGGCGGCACAGTTACTATCAGTTTTTCTGTAAGTTTCAATAACCATGTTCAGATCATCTTTCTCTGTATAGTCAATTCGAGAAGTGTGCAAAACAGCTGGAAGAAATCCCTTGATTTTGCACAAAACATTTATCTCTAATCCAATTAGAGATTAGCGTTAACTGGGTGCCTATTATAAAAAGTGATTGAATGTTTTATTTTTCTTTAGCTGGGGAAAATGAAGGCAACAGTCAAATCAGTCGTTCAAACCACTTCTAAAAAGAAGGAAGGTGGCGAGAAACAGATGCGAGATTGCTAATTTGTACCAAGTAAAATGATAATCTATGATGTTACCGTTTTTTAGGTTCATTTTATTTAACCCGGGGGGTACTCCTGGAAATTCTTGGTGAGGGTGTGCCTCCCGAATCTCTAAATTATGACCCTATTTCAGACCAAAAAATTGCCATTTTTCACACCCGTTTCCAGGCCTGGCTTTTAAAATCCATAACCGTTTTAAGACCTGGCCTCTATCAGTAATAAATTATGTCATTATTACTCAGATTACAACAGCAATAAATAAATTTAAAAAAAACGTTTCTTCAAATGCACTTCGAATTCGCATTTTTGTCTTTCTTTCCTATTCATTTGGACTTGAAACAATAAATGTGTTCATGCATTACCATACCTCCCTCTAAAACCATATCCGATTCCAGACTAAAATAGGCAAAGTCTATACCTGTTTTCAGTCCGCGCAAAAACCATACGCTTTAGGGTGACACATACCTGTATGGCTCATATAATGGAGACCCCCCGGGTATTTAACTAGGTACAACATGCACATTAATCTTTTGTACAGAGGCATTTGTGTAATGTCAATCAGACGAGATATCAACAAGCTAGACTTCTCGATTGCGGTACAAACTTGTACAAAGTTACAAAGTTTGACCCTCTTGCAGCGAACATTCTGTCTTTGTGTTAGAGGCTCGAAATGGGCTCTGTTCACGCAAAACGAGGGGAACTCGCTGTAATGCCCCAGATTTAACGTCACCTGGCTAGTACAAAATCAACAATTTCTTCGGATTTCGTTATTTAATTAAATTATGCGAACGCTGGTCTACCAGTTTTTAAAATATCCTTTATTGGCAATTGCAACATTTGCGACGAATTTCATCTTGTACATTTTTGCCGCATACTTTTGTAAGTAATCATGATGATGATGATAATAATAATAATAATAATAATAATAATAATAATAATAATGACGTATTTATATGGGGCAATGCGCCTGATCATGCCAAGATTTGATACCATATCAACTTAGAGTTGATAGATAGATAGATAGATAGATAGATAGATAGATAGATAGATAGATAGATAGATAGATAGATAGATAGATAGACAATCTTTATTTATCCACGATACAAAATTCGTCAGCTTTAAAAATGCCTAATACTAATATAATAAGAATATTTAAATAAAAAAGCTGCTCTCCACGAATGCCTTGCCTTACAGTTCTTTGAGTAATCGTTTAAATATCCCAAGGGACACTGCTTCCCTTAAGTTACAAGGAAGACGGTTCCAGAGAATGGCGCCACTATAGCTGAAGCGGTGTTTGTAATGGTTTGTGCGCGGTACTGGAACATGGAGTGTATTTGCAGAGTCCCTTAGGTTCTATGCGACTTCTCGCATTTCAGACGTCGAACTAAGGT
>CALNXI010000061.1:158471-209436 GCA_942486025.1 Porites evermanni | reverse complement strand
CCCCCCCCCCCCCCCCCCCCTCCAACTTCAATTATGACTGGTTCCTAAGATACCTGTAAGTTTTTTTTTTTTCAAATTATTTATTTACAAATATAGCGTGGTCAAGCGGTCAAAAATCGGATGAGCAGTCCGTGCGGACCTACTCCCGCTCAGATTGCTGGGGTGGTTTCTCAGTATGTCTACCACCTGAGTTCAAATTCCCGACCATGCTTGAAAATAGCCGACTGTTCGGCTACCTCTTCGTGCGCCTATTTAGTACTGTTACTTTTTATGTTAATTGTTTGCTTAATTTTACTAGCCAGTGTCGGTTAGGGTTTTGGGTATACGGTATCTTTCACCTGAAAACATATGGTTTCGGGTAATGCTACTGTTGGTTTTCTTTAGGTTTGGACATATACAATGTACGTTGAGAAAAAATTGGGGGTGAATTTCCGTTTTGTGTCTAACTTATATCGGTATCCCCGTACTGACGACCCTGAGAATGACTAGCTTTTCCGTTATAAACAACGTGCAGAGTATTGGAGGGGTAGGTGATATTACTGTTATTGTAGTTAGCTATCGCAAAAAAAAAAAGGTACAAAAATTAAGGAACAGATCGTACTTGTTACAATGTTCAGTGTTCACTTTAAGAATTAAGAAAGAGAAATGAGGTACGTTTTGATTAGTTAGTAGCACTACTTGATTTCCCTAGTTTGAGCCACTATATCACAAGTTAACAAAGATTATCACCCGAAAGTTACTACAGTTGATGAAGATGAAAATTTGTCATGATCAGTATTTCAGGGCTTCTATTGAGAGCAGGGATGCTTTACAATCTCCCTGATCGACTACTCTGAGTAATACAAGCATATTTTTTTATACTTGTGCTCTGCAAAGATTCGCTATATAACATAGCAAGGTAATGACACGACTACCTAGTTTGCTTTTGGTCGTTTCCCTTTTAGAAACTGGAAAATCGTTGAAGTACCGCGTCGATGTTAACCTGCGCCACAGACAGAACCAAACTTCTGGTTACATCCGACTGCGAAACAGTGCCAGAAATCCTTGTGCTATACCTCCCTCCCTCCCCCTAACCCCGTGTATCAGGGTTTGAGTACGCGCCATGGTTGGCCCGTTAAAATACCATTGTTTTGCCAATCAGGTTGAAGAGAACACCGAAACACACTGTCTCCGGTAATAGGGCCTTTGCAGCTTTCCCTTCACGTGGTTCAAAACCGCCATGTTGGCCGGGACGCAAATGTCGCACTGGGACAAGACAAACAAAGAAAATTACCATTTAAAATCATGTATGGCTTTTGTTGGTCTTGCCCCAGTGCGACTTTTGCGTCCCAACATAGCAGTTTTGTACCACGTGAATGGAAAGCTGCAAAGGGCCTATTCTCGTCCTCGTTGTCCGTTGGGGGTCCAAAACAAAGATATCCGCTCTGCTCCGCAGACATTACTAACCGATGTTAGATTACTTCTGCGGAGCAGGCTACCTTGATGCTGAACGACCCTAATAACTGGCTAATATCTAAAATTGATTAGCGCGTTAGAGACCCTTTTTCAATGTGTTTGTTGCCTTAAAAGCTATCAATGATCTTAAATACAGGGAAACAATGGGGAANTTGCCCCAGTGCGACTTTTGCGTCCCAACATAGCAGTTTTGTACCACGTGAATGGAAAGCTGCAAAGGGCCTATTCTCGTCCTCGTTGTCCGTTGGGGGTCCAAAACAAAGATATCCGCTCTGCTCCGCAGACATTACTAACCGATGTTAGATTACTTCTGCGGAGCAGGCTACCTTGATGCTGAACGACCCTAATAACTGGCTAATATCTAAAATTGATTAGCGCGTTAGAGACCCTTTTTCAATGTGTTTGTTGCCTTAAAAGCTATCAATGATCTTAAATACAGGGAAACAATGGGGAAGTGGAAAATTAAAAAAAAAATGTTTTTCTGGTCAAATCAGAAGGTAAATGTAATAGATACTAATTTTATGGTTGTCATTTTTAGTAAATTAATAAAAAAAACTGTAAACTGATAAGTTCACTAGAAGTAGTAGTTTTATCCCTCTGGATCTGGCTAAGTTAATCTCAGCTTTGTGAGTTTATTTGCGCACAGCTTGTTCTTGAAAGCGTTCAGTAAAAGTTCCATTAAATTTTAATTACTTCTGGCCCTATTTGTTCACAAGGTGGATAATTCTGGTAATAATAAATCATTATCCAGTGGATAACGCGATTTATTAAAGTAATATTTAATCCGATGGATAGCGCTTAAAGGTGAAAAAAATGGCAAACGTCCGTATTTTGCGTCAGTAACTCGTAACAGTACTTTAACTAACGATTCAATTCTGAGGCCAGCGGTGCGATCATTTTCCGGGGGGGGGGACTCCGCATATCCGCATATGAAGGTGGTACGGATGCTCGTTGTCTCGCTGAGGGGTATAAATTTCGGTTTTTGGTCTCACTTAGGGTGTTCTGTGCAAAACGCCATCATATTTAGCCGTGAAGGTCTCTTTTAGGGTTGCACGCGAAAAAATATAAATACATATACTTGATACGTATATTTTTAATTCGTTTTATTTACTCCATTTATATAATCCAAGTTTTCTATAACATCAATACCTAAAGAAGACGTCTTTGTCCATTGTTTTCATTTGCCTGTGTTTTAATATGGTCTCTTTCAGGGGTCAAAAAAAGCTTGGGCCACGCCCAGATCGGTCTCTTTTAGGGGGTTAATAGCGCTTTATACTATTACTAAAAATAGGTTTTGTCACCTTAGACCCCCCGCGTGACTCAGACAAACTTTGCAGGCTTTGTATGAGAAACATACGTTTCCGACATGAAAACTGTTCATAAAATTCGCAGTTAGCGTTTTTAAAATGTTTTTTGAGCATAATTCCAAGGAGGGTGAACCAAGTAGGGGACTACGTGTCCTATTGTTCTCTCCCCTGTACTTTGTACGAATCTATAAATAAAAAAATAAATAAATAAATAAAAGGCCCTACTGCTATTGGGAGCAAAACCTGGTCCAGTAACTCAAATAAATGGTTAAAATCAGAAAATAAAGCGACTCGATCAAAGAAGGCTACTTAAATCGGATCCCTAGCTCTGTGTCTTAGGCAGAAAGCACCGCTATCGACTGAAACATGACATAACATTATTGGCTGTGTAATACTCCAAAACCGAAATTGCTAAAGAGAAAATCGAGCTGGGATGTGCTTCTCGCAGGCCTGTGACAGAATATCTAAGGTGAAAAGCACACCAATATTAGCACAAACCGGAAATTGTATAAGTTTGTTCTGTTGTTGTGCGGCCAGGTAGACCATATGACTCCGCGACGAATACTTTAGTACTTTATATCCCGTAGCACTATAGCGTAACATAAGCACTCGAAAAAAATTGAGCAACTTTTGCCTATAAATTTAACCAAATGCACCGTTTCACGCATAGCTATGAAGCCCTGTTCTCCACACATTTTAACATAATTTTACCCACAGCAAATATGACGCCGCATAAGAAATAAAACCCCTCATCTGTACAGTTTTTCCACGTTTAACGCTGTCTTGGCACGAGTTGATTATTTTCAGGATATTTATTATCGAAACCAAGGTGGATTTTGTTTCGTTTAACGATAAATATCTTCAAAGACGACGAAAATTTGTTGCCGAACGTGACTTTCCCATACTAAACTCTTACACTGGTCAGGTTTTTATGTCTGAGTCACAGCAGGGACAAGAGATTTGTGACGTCATTAGTAGAAAGCGCTATTCAAAATTTCCGACGAGCATCCGTACCACCTTCATATGCGGAGTCCCCCCCGATCATTTTACCTTCTCTCTCTCCATCAGCACTCCGTTTTACATGTTATTGCTGCGGAGCGACCGAAGGGAGCGAGCAGCAACATAATCAGGATTTAAAGGAAATATATAAGGGGCGACGAATTCTCGAATTCATCACTCTTTACCACAATGCATTGCATTTAACCACACTTTTTACCACAATGCATTGCATTTAACCAGAGTGCATTGCGCCACGAACAACTCAAATAAAAACACGGGGAAGTTCGGTGGGTGAGAGAGTGCATCGTTCGCTGCTCAGACTTAGAGTATTCTTTGTGGCAAATTTTCTACAGCACGGTTAGAGGTCTTACCAAATTTTAAGACACGGAGGAGTCTTTCAGATGAGTACAATGGTTAACTTGGGGATTGGATTTCAATTCAAGAGCCTTTGACTCGTCCAGGTGTTAAACCTGACGAGAAGATGAGCATTTGCTCTTCGACTCGGCAACACGGGGGATATACAAATTCCAGTTTGCTAGAAGGTGATGTGAAAGTGAGAAAATGTCATGCAGTGCTATTGTTAAGAAACTGTATGAGCCGAAAATGGATGTGATTTTGACCATTCGCTTCAAAATAACAGCGGAAATCGAGATAACAAAACATATGTTTTGTGTCCTACTTCGCAGACGAGGACGTGTATCGGCGTTTTGAAAAGCATAATTATGTTCTTTCATTCATTCATTGCCATGGAATATGCGTGTACATTGTTTTTTCACTGTTAATAGCTCGGTTAATGCGGCTGGCGATCATTTGCCGGCGGAAGTTTCATCCAAAAGGAATAAAATGAAAGACTTTTCCTCAAAATTACGTAGTCACCCTCTGTGGTGTAGTGGTTAGGTGTAGTCGCGTCGAGCCGAAGGTGCAGGGTTCGAGTCCTACCGAATTCTGAATTCCTTTTTTCTTTTTTTTTTCCGTTTTTTGTGTTGTCGTTTTCTATAAATATATAGCTCAATAACTCTTTCTTAATAAAGTGCAACAAACAGCAAGAAAAGTATTGTGTTTCCGGAGAAAATATCGTGCACCGTATATTAAATATATGGATAAACAATCTGAATTTCTATTATTTCCTACAATTTACTGTGGGAAAACCAGAGTTATAACCACTTGATCATTTTCTAAACAACGTTCCCACGAGTTCTTTCTATAGACTGATAGTAATTATTCTAGTACTTTCCAACATGTAAATAGGACATTCAATGTCATTTTCGATTCTTTTAAGTCTCACTGCCTAACTAATGCCAGTATCAACAGAATGTGCCGCAGCATTACTATCTTTTAGATACCCTAGTTTAAGCTATAAGGAAAGGAAAGAAGTCGAAACAAGGATTTGAGGTCACACTGGGGAACTTCCCGCACAGAACGCCGTGTAATAACCGACTCCGCTAATCCTTGTTCCAACATTTGAACAAACGGGACTTCTGCTGTCACAATAGCAACTTATATTAGATGACAAGTATGAATCGTAACCATTTTCAGACGAGTGGGGTCATTTCTGTTCCACATGGAACAATCATGCAGGTTATGCGTTCATCTCTGAACGGCGCATAACCTGTTCATCTCAAGAAGGATACTAGACCTTGGTACACATGCAGGTACCTCATTTGGAAATTCTGATCAATCCTGCCAAAGCTACACTCAAAAACCTACAAATATTCTGGGAAAATCCACTGCCAATCGCTATTCACCAATTACTCCTTCCTCGCCACGATTCCATAGGAAAGAAAAATAAACTGAAGCTAATCTTTAGTTCATCTTTACAATGTTTGTTGCACAATTCTCAAAGTTTCTTTCAAGCTATACTTTATCTTAAACTAAGCTTTCTTACTGGGTATTACACCCGTACAGAGAAAGTATAATGTTTCCTGCTTTGATGACATCGTGAATTTTACCATATTTCAGAAGGTTATAGCACCAAGGGTATATACAGGGACCGCGGAGGGGGAGGGGCTGGTAGGGCCGCGGCCCCACCACTTTTTTGCGCCCCCGCCCCCACTTTTGGAAAATCACATACTATGATTTTATTCCTTTTTTCGATTTTCAATATGAAAAAATTATTTTCAATTGTCAGCCCTCCCACTTTTCACCTTGTTCCGCGGTCCCTGATATATATTTAGCGGCTGTGACGGGGATTTTGTTAAAGAACTATTCTTCTTGTTTGTCATACTAAAAGCTTTTTTTTTTGGTCCGCCAAAAGCGAGCGCTAGACGAAAATGTGTACGTGTGATTTCACGGGTTTTTCCATTTTACCTCCTTTTGCTGGCCGTTGTCTTACTGGGTTAATTCACAATTTTTGACCCAGTAAACTTAGTGTTTGGTTTCCATTGCAACATTTCATTCGAATTTAGACTGCAGCAGCCCTCGACAAGGAAATAAGTTTGACTACATTTCGGAAAGTTAGGCCCAGTTCAGACGTCGTGCTTCTACCGTGCCGAACTTAATTGTAATTTGGTTCGACTGTAGCAAGACAGGAAAACAACTTTGATTCAGACGTCGGGCCAGAGTCGAACCAAATTCAGGATTTACTGATGCCTCGTAACAATTCTTTTCCCAACTCCCCGTGGGAACCCAATCTCGCCAAAATACATTTTTATATTAATTTTGGTTTAGTGCGGCTGAAGCACGACGTATGAATCGCTGCCGTGCAGTGGCCGTGCCAGAGCCGTGTAGCACGACAGCGCTTGTCGAACTTAATTGCTTGCCTAACTTAATTCAAAAGTTTGATTCAGACGCCGTGCTTCTGCCGTGCTTTTGTCGAACTTAATTCCTGAATTTAGTTCGGCACGGCAGAAGCACGATGTCTGAACTGGGCCTTAATTTACTCGTAAACAACTGTAAACAAAGACTGGCAGTACGATACAGATCCGAATACTGCGGTGACCTGAGATATCAGAGAAGCTCATTCCTCAGAGTTGTCGAATTTTCAGTACGGGCCACTTACTACTTTGCATTAATCCAGCGTATAAGTGACAAAATTCCTTATGCAAAGAACATCCATCTGACATAAAATATTACCAGTGTGGAGTACATGTTGCATGACAAAGGAAATATGAGACGTGGGAAATTCCACGGTNTTAGTGCGGCTGAAGCACGACGTATGAATCGCTGCCGTGCAGTGGCCGTGCCAGAGCCGTGTAGCACGACAGCGCTTGTCGAACTTAATTGCTTGCCTAACTTAATTCAAAAGTTTGATTCAGACGCCGTGCTTCTGCCGTGCTTTTGTCGAACTTAATTCCTGAATTTAGTTCGGCACGGCAGAAGCACGATGTCTGAACTGGGCCTTAATTTACTCGTAAACAACTGTAAACAAAGACTGGCAGTACGATACAGATCCGAATACTGCGGTGACCTGAGATATCAGAGAAGCTCATTCCTCAGAGTTGTCGAATTTTCAGTACGGGCCACTTACTACTTTGCATTAATCCAGCGTATAAGTGACAAAATTCCTTATGCAAAGAACATCCATCTGACATAAAATATTACCAGTGTGGAGTACATGTTGCATGACAAAGGAAATATGAGACGTGGGAAATTCCACGGTTTGACGGGTGGCGGGGAGGGGAAGGGGGGGGGGGCTCGGTGGGGGGAGTGGTTGAGGGGCTGGTTGATTTTGGAAAAAATATATACATGTACAATATATATTCTGGAAATGCATATAGGTAAGAAGAAAAGAATCCTGCATCACTCCTCTGTCCAAAAAAAAAAAAAATCACAAACGTTCAGTGGGCTGAAAAAAAAAACCTGGTGGAGATGCTCCCTGGGTTGAGAGCATGAACTTTATTTCCCAACTGTTATGATAACAAGATTTTGTATTTATACTTGCGTTCCGGCTAAGAAGAATTCACAGCATAAGGATCTTTTCCTCTCAAATGGGTTTTTCTTTAAATTAACAACACCTGTGGTAACCAATCTTGGTCAGGGGCCGCGAAACCTCTGGGCAGAGTGGGCTATAGCCACACTAATAATTCCATCGTCTTTTGTTTTGCATATTTTATGATAGTCTTCTAATCTTTATGTTAAAAGCAAACATAATTTCCTTTGATACATGCACGTTTTTGCAGAAAACTAGCGGATTGGTGATAAAAAATGGACAAAATCATGATCAGTCTCAGAATTGGTAGAAATTAACGTGGTGATTCTACGCTACTGACTACCGGTCCGAGAAGGGTTGAAGGGGGAGTGCATTTTATATTTTATGGTCTGCCATTTGTTTCAAAATTATCACACGATATACGTGCGTTTTTTTTGCCACGTATACGCGTTTTCTTTCCTGCTTTGTGGGGTTTTTATTCCCAAGTATATGACCATTTTCTTGCAAACGCGCATATATATGCGCAGAAAAAAGCCCATGTATGCGTTACAATATGGGGCCACAGAAAGTCGTCGTATAAGAGGCACCGAATTCTAACGTCAGCAAAAATCCGGTAACGTACAGGGGAAGTCAGCCGAGATGTGTGAACGAGGTTGTGTTTCGGCGAAGAAAACGGTGGAAAATGCACACGTTTGCGAAGAAGAAATCGAAAGAAAGAACCGCCACGGCCTAAAAACAGCAAGAACAGCCAAAATCCAACTCAACGAACGATAACTGTTACCTTTATATCTTGAATTTGCTGAGGAACAGATAAATGATGATGGGATCTTTACATCGATCTATTTTGAATGAATAATAATAATAATAATAAAAAACAGTTGTTGGAGTCGGCTTCTGTATGATCTGAAGAATTATAAAGATCTCGGAGGGTCTCATCCTCAGTGATCCTAGCTCGGTGGATAACACACGGCTCCTTTGGTCTCCTCGCCATCATGTTATTCTGGAACGCCTTCTAGAATTGTCTTGGCGGCAAGGAGCCTGGGGTTTGTGATTCTAGAACGGAACAACAGTCAAGAGCGGTTCTAATTTTAGCTTAGCAGTGAAGAAGGCGACGAAGTCAAAGCTGTCTACTTGGACGATGTGCTATCAGTGGAATGGCGTCAAGAATTCACAAAGAGGAAGAATATTTTCCTGTAAAACTGTTTCGTATGGTTGAGGATAAAGCCTACAGTGAGATAATTTGGTGGAACGAGGTATGTAGGGAGTTTTAGACGTAGACTTTTTTTTATGTTATTGTCGATTTAGACGTGACGATACCGCTTCGTCCCAATGAATGTGCCTACATTCCAGACCCTCGTCGCAAGCGATGCGGCTACGATAAACCAACAACACGAATCGTATGGTGAATTTTGACATTAATTTATCAAACATGCACATGCAGTTAAAAAAAACAGGCTGAAGTTGTCTGCCAATTCACTGCCAATTCGACTGGTTGAAGTTGTCTGCCAATTCGATTTAAGCGAGAAATATACACATTATTTATAAGAACCAGTAAGAGAACTGTTACATTCGCCTTAAACAAGGTTTTTCAAACCCGTTCAGCTGTTCTGAATGACGAATATTTGTTGCGTGACATCGCAATAGTGGGGTATTTGATCTTAGTTTCATACAAGGTTTGCTACGGAATAACTTTTAATGCTGCATATTACCTCTCACCACCAAAAACTTATTATAATTTATACTGCATGTTTAGCTCATCTCAATGCACATTACATCCATCTCAACACGTTAAAAGCGCCACAAACATGGAACATTTCTAACACTTGAAGCTTGTACGAAAGGTTCGAGTGTTGAATAACTTTTCACATGCAATTTCCATTATCAGTTAAATAATTTTTATTATAAACCTTACCGTATATTGAGCCCATCTCAATGTCTTTTACTCCCATCTCAACACGTTTACCCTGTGAAACGGCAACACGAACAGCGTATATTTACTAAGACTAGAAGCTTGTGTGAGCATTTCCGTCAGGGAATAACTTGTCGCGTGACATTTCAATTATTGCAAAACCGGTTTTAGTGTAAACCCCACTGTAGGATTAACTCATCTCAATGCCCTTTAGACCCATCTCAACACGTTTACTGTGTGAAACGGCAACACGAACAGCGTATATTTATCAAGACTAGAAGCTGGTGTAAGCATTTGCAGTATGGAATAACTTGTCACGTGACATTTCCATTCTTACACAAATAATTTTAATATAAACCTCACTGTACAATTAACTCGTCTCAATGCTCTTTAGACCCATCTCAACACCTTTACTCTGTGAAACGGCAACACGAACAGCGTATATTTACTAAGACTAGAAGCTGGTGTGAGCATTTCCGGTATGGAATAACTTGTCACGTGACATTTCAGTTATTGCTAAAACAGTTTTACTGTAATCCCCATTGTAGGATTAACTCATCTCAATGCTCTTTTGTCCCATCTCAACACGTTTACGCTGTGAAACAGCAACACGAACAGTGACAGTGTTTAAATTCAGGCGCATTTCCGTACTTCCGTCAACAAGGACATCTTCACCCTTATCGTTGCCTTCGGTTCTATGACATGAATCAGTGTTATCTTTCTGTAAAATAAAGGAATAAATAATAATAATAATGATAACAAGTGCATGATATTATTTATCGGGCAAGGAAGTGAAGGACAGTACATTTTTCAAGAATAAAATACGCCTTTTCCAGAATGTTATGGTTGGCAAAAACTGTTTTTATGTTGCAGCTATACAGCCCGCAAGAAAGGGACAGAGAAGAGAGAGGCGGTGGGGGCGGGGGCGGTGGAGATACCCAAAAGACGTACGCCATCATAGTGAAAGCCTTTTAAAAGAAGAAAATTTTCGTTACTTGAAAGCTACCACAAAACTGCTACCACAAAACTGCGAGCAAGTTCATTACCTAGCTTTTAAAATGAAAACAGAAAAATGAGAAAGAAACTTGTAGCTATGCATTGAGCCATTTAACCATCAGTTTGTAATGTCCCATTGGATTACGTCTTATTAGAACTAATGTTGCCTATACCAAAGTTTGTAATGATGCCAATGGGCCCTCGCACATGACTTATGTCACGGATCCACCCCGGGAAGAATTGCGGGCGCATTGAGACACACAGCTGGATACCTATCCTATCAGGCCCATCACAAAAGCAGCCATGAAAACATAACAACAAGCGCTTATTCTAACCTTGCCCTCAAGTGTTTTTGTTACAAGATCCACAAAATATTTCGACCGCCAAACGTTATATATGGCCTTCACCAAACGGGATCCCGGGACACCGTTCTCATATTTGGTGGCAATTGATTGCCAGTAAGACCCTTCTTTCAGTCCTTCAAAGGTATCAGAAGTGCCAGGGAGTCCGATCTCAACTATTGTAGTTCTGCTAGTCGCTGACAATCCAGATTTTGACGAACTCTGACTTTCTATTGAGGAAATGACACGCAATAAAAGTCGTTGTTATAAAATAATTTGAATTACAAGCAGGATAAAAGATCAAAGTAAACAATAAAAGAAAAAAAGTAAACAACTTACCTTTCTTGTCATTATTCCATTATTTTACGTAACCCCCGACAAGTCCCAGGTTTGATGAAATGCCGTCCGTGTGCGCTTTTAACGAGGTATTTGTACTAATTTATGATTGTCATAATGTTGTCATTGTTCGTTTGAAATTATGACGAAAAAAACAACAACAACAAAACGGTCCAGACCTGGAAATTACTAACAGGGAAAATCATACTAACTTTGGAATAGAAAACATCGAAGCCTAACAATGTAAATAATGAGAAGCGGGTCTTTAACCACTTGACAATACTATTGCGATGATAGAAAAGGTACATCTGTTGACTTTATTTAACTCTTCATTTCTTTTAAAACCACTAAAGAAAACGCACTTTCAAATTATTCTGTTATTCAAAGAGATGGGTCTTAAGGGCATTGATATGAGGTTGTCGTACAGTGAGGTTTACATTAAAACTATCTTTGCAATAATTGAATTGTCACGTGACAATTTATGCAATGCCGGAAATGCTCACATGTGCTTCTAGTCTTAGTAAATACGCGTTGTTCGTGTTGCCCTTTCACAGAGTAAACGTGTTGATATGGGTCTAAAATGCATTGAGATGAGTTCATCCTACAGTGGGGTTGACATTAAAACTCTTTTTGCATGAACTGAAATGTCACGTGACAAGTTATTCCATGCCGGAAATGCTCACACGAGCTTTTAGTCTTGGTAAATATACGTTGTTGGTGTTGCCATTTCACACAGTAAACGTGTTGAGATGGGTCTAAAGGGTATTGAGATGAGTTAATTGTACAGTGAGGTTTACATTGAAACTGTTTTTGTAAGAATTGAAATGTCAGGTGCCAAGTTAATCCATACAGGAAATGCTCACACCAGCTTCTAGTTTTAGTAAATGTACGCTGTTCGTGTTGCCGTTTCACAAACTAAACGTGTTGAGATGGGTCAAAAGGGAATTGAGATGAGTTAATTGTACAGTGAGGTTTACATTAAAACTGTTTTTGCAATAACTGAAATGTCACGTGACAAGTTATTCCTTGCCGGAAACGCTCGTACGAGCGTCAAGTGATAGTAAATGTACGTTGTTAGTGTTGCCGTTTCACACAGTAAACGTGTTGAGATGGGTCTAAAAGGCATTGAGATGAGTTCATCCTACAGTGGGGTTGACATGAAAACTGTTTTTGTATGAACTGAAATGTCACGTGACAAGTTATTCCATGCCGGAAATGCTCAAACGAGCTTCTTGTCTAGGTTAATATACGTTGTTGGTGTTGCCATTTCACACAGTAAACGGGTTGAGATGGGTCTAAAGGGCATTGCGATGAGTTAACTGTACAGTGAGGTTTACATTGAAACTGTTTTTGTAAGAATTGAAATGTCAGGTGACAAGTTATTCCATACAGGAAATGCTCAAACCAGCTTCTAGTTTTAGTAAAGGTACGCTGTTCCTATTGCCGTTTCAAACACTAAACGTGTTGAGATGGGACAAAAGGGCATTGAGATGAGTTCATTCATTGTACAGTGAGGTTTACATTAAAACTGTTTTTGCAATAACTGAAATGTCACGTGACAAGTTATTCCATACCGGAAACGCTTGTACGAGCGTCAAGTCATTGATAGTAAATGTACGTTGTTCGTGCTGCCGTTTGACACAGTAAACGTGTTGATATGGGAGTTAAAGACATTGAGATGGGCTCAATATACTGTAAGGTTTAAAATGAAATTATTTAACTGATAATTGAAATTGCATGTGAAAAGTTATTCAACACTCGAAACTTTCGTACAAGCTACAAGTGTTATAAATGTTCCATGTTTGTGACGCTTTTTCTCGTACTAAACGTGTTGAGATGGATGTAATGGGCATTGAGATGACATATGGTATAAATTATAACAAAATTGTAATAATGACAGGTAATATGCAGCATTAAAAGTTCTTCTGTAGCAAACCTTGTATCAACCTAAATAAAAATGAAGATCAAATACTCCACTATTGCGATGTCAAGCAACAAATATTCGTCATTCAGAACAGCTGAACGGGTTTGAAAAACCCTCGGAAAAACCTTGTTTAAGGCGAATGTAACACTTCTCTTACTGGTTCTTATAAATAATGTGAATATTTCTCGCTTAAATCGAATTGGCAGACAACTTCAGTCTGTCGAATTGGCAGCCGGCGAACTGGCAGTGAATTGGCAGACAACTTCAGCCTGGTGTTAAAAAATTAATATTGAATGCACATTTCTTCCGCAGGATGGAGATGGGTTCTTCATTTGCGAGGATCAGGAAGAGTTTTTAACATCTAAAATACTGGAGAACTATAACTTTAAGACAAACAGCTATGGTAGCTTCATACGACAACTCAACAACTGTAAGTAGAGTCCGTGTAATTTTTGTTTTCTTTCCTTGCAATCGAGCATGAGCCTGCGATAATTTTGGGCGCGGTAATGCACTGATGTTATAGGGACCAACAGGCCTTAGCCTCCACTGCCTGTTAAAAACTCCACTATTTTCCATTGACTGTGATCTCAAAATGCAGGAAATGGGATCTTGGAGGCACATATCTTTAAATTTTTCCCAGGGGAGCATGCCCTGTTCTACCTAGTGGCTCACAGCCTTCATCACTTATGGGTGTAGCTATGCTGCTCCACAAACCTCCTTTTTTCAGTTGACAGGGTTAAAATCTCTGGTTGTTGTCCGAGGTGGTGGCACTTAACTTTCAAACCCTGACCCTGTTTGATATAAACATTTTAATGAAGAAAGGATGGCTTATTCTATTCTGCGAAACGAAAAGCAGCAAAATATATGGGAGAGGGAGAAAAATGCTTATTAACCTAAACACAGTTTAAGATAACATTCGTTGACAATGTGTTTGGAAGTAATAGTTAACGAAAAATGACTTATTTTTACCTTTATTTCAATAGAATTACTATTTTGTGAAATGGCGTTTTTTCAGCTTTATTTAGCAAATATGTCCTTTTAAATAATTGAAATAATTATTGTGTCCAATGATAAATATTTTGAAGAGTCTGGGCACCTCTCACTTTATTGGTCATACTAGAACTCATCTCTCAAAGTAGCAATTTTGCCAGAATTGCCAGTAATTGTGAAATTACTTTTTTTCACCTTTATTTAGCAAATATGTCCTTTTGGTCTGAAACAAAATGTGTCCACCAATAACATGATAAATATTTCAAAGAGTCTGAGGACTTCTCATTTTATTGACCGTACTAGAATAGACCATTTTACAGATACGGCGGCCATATTGAATTAATTCGATTTAAGGAGTATTATAGGATGCCCAGGTGGCATGAGCACATTTCGTTTGTATTTTCGAATGCTTTTTGGGACATTTTTTCTTAAAGGTTTCTTAGAATAAGGCTGTAATGGGAAAAAAGATCTTTTTGCCATGTTTGGATGTAATAATGATCGCCTTTTTTTCCGAGAAATATACAGTGAAAGACCATATTTCTATACTAAACTAGAAAAAGGCGATCATTATTACATCCAAACACGGCACAAGGATCTTTTTTCCCATTACAATTTTATTCTAAGAAAACTTGAAGAAAAACTGTCCCGAAAAGCGCTCGAAAATACAAACGACATGTGCGCATGCCCCCTGGGCATCCTATAATACTCCTTAAATCGAATTAATTCAATATGGCTGCCGTATCGGTAAAAAAGTCTATTAATTTCGCAAAGTAGTAATTTTGCCTATACACACCTTTGCTTTCATCTTTTGTCACTGAGTGTTAAAAAAGGATTTGTCAAAGGAGAAGCCTCGAGAATCCTACGAACAAACTGTTACTCCTCAAAAACTTATGTTTGAGGAAATTATTTCAAATTTCGAACAATGCTTCATTGACAGAGGCTACCCACAAACTACAGTACAATAAAAAAAACCTTCTATCAGATATAAAGTTCTTAGAGAGGGAGTCTGCACTCCTGAAACACAACAACAAAAAGGAAAAAGGAATCTTGGCTTTCGTGGCACACTGCCAGCCCTCAGTGTCTACTTTAAAAGAAGTTTTAATGAAAAAATGGAATCTTATACAAAACCAACCGTTACTTCCCCAGATTTTTAAAGAACCACCTATCATTTCCTACAAGAAAGAAAAATCCCTAAAGGACATGCTCGTTAGAGCTAAAATATAAAAGGTTAACACAAGGTTTCACCCCAGTATGGATGTGTGGCCTGTCACCCCTTGCATTTTCTCATCTCTAAGCGGAATCTTCCCGTATAAAACTTTGTCAAGTACCTCCCACTGGGCAGGTATTCTAATAAAAGTGACAGGAAACTGATTATGCCATTATGGCCATGGCCTTCATTCACACGTTGGTTTGAATTTATGTGACTCTACACCTCTTTTGAAAATGATGTGTTGCCTGCAAGGTGTGGGCAGTCGTGGAATGGAAAAAGTTGGATTTTAATACTCTTATACATGGTTCAATTTCCCCATCCCGGGCAATTACCTCTGGTTATATGATTTTCTTTTCCTGGTGGTCTTTTTCTCAACCCTGGGCATGGACAAGGAGAAAGAGGCGATTTCACAGACCACCGAGCTCCATAACCTGATATGTTGGTTACATCTTTTTTAGAGCAATAATGATTTCCGCACGATAGCAAAACAATGTGCCTTGAGAACTTTTATAAACATTTTTCTATCACTAATGGTTCATTGAGAGAAGCATAATACATGTAAACATAAAACATGAACAATACATTTGAAATGACTAAAAAGGAAGAAGAAACTCCCAAGCGCCTCTTTGACAGAACACTCCATAAGAACACTGCACTGAATCTATGTTTTTTGTTTTTTTAGTCAAAATATATATTTCGATGAGTGTGGTCCTATTATTTGGACCATACGAAACAGCACGGTCTCAATAAACAATCAATGATTGCTCCTAAAGCCTGAGCTCCTATGAATTTTGTTGAAATGCATTGAGCTCTCTACGAAATACATTCTACCCAGAATACAAGTATTTGTTTCTTTTGCAATAAAAAAAAGGGACAAAGGAATCCATTCGAGTACGCACCATGTGCGCATTCGTTTTAAATTTTAAAGCACACCTTCAAAATACAGACTTTAATTTCGATAGGTTATTCCTCTCCATCCACTCTCCGACAAATTCCTTCCTTTTTTTATAAAAATACGCAGCCTTGAGTTCAGAACTTTCAGGAATTGATGTTTACGCAGTGATCGCATTAGATCATATTTAAATGCTATTTTGCGCCTTACAAATAATTATTGTCGTTATTATTATTATATTATTACACATATTTTTATGGCACAAAGAAACTTCACTGCATAACAAAAGAGCCTGGATTTCACAAAATAGCTAAGTTCTGGCAAAATTACTACTTTGCGAAATGGGTTCTAGTACAGTCAATAAAATGAGAGGCGACCAGACTCTTCGAAATATTAATCATGTTATTGGTGGACACAATTTGTTTCGGACGAAAAGGGCATATTTGCTAAATAAAGGTGAAAAACGTAATTTTGCAAAGTAGCAATTCTGGCAAAATTCACTTGGCGAAACGAGTTCTAGTACGGTCAATAAATTGAGAAGTGCCCAGACCCTTCGAAACATTAATCAATTTATTGGTGGACACAATTTTTTTCAGACAAGAAGGGCATATTTGCTAAATAAAGGTGAAAAAACCGTGAACGCCATGTCGCAAAATAGTAATTCTGGCAAAATTACTACTTTGTGAAATTAGGTCTAAGCACAGTCAATAAAATGAGAAGTCCCCAGACTCTTCGAAATATTTATTATTTGATTGGTGGACACAATTTGTTTTAGACAAAAAGGACATATTTGCTAAATAAAGGTGAAGAAACACCATTTCGCAAAATAGTAACTCTATTGAAATTACCACTTTGCGTAAAAGGTAAAATCCGTCATTTTTCGTTAACTGTTACTTCCAAGAAATGAAGTATAATGGGAGAGCGAGAAAAAAAGCTTATTGTGTTTACTGTGTTTACACATTGTCAATGTTATCTTAAACTGTGTTTAGGTTAATAAACATTTTTTTCTCCCTCTCCCATGTATTCTGTTTCGCTTCGTTTCGCAGAATAGAATAAGCCAGGAAGGACAGAGTGTAGAAGCCTAGCTAGGGAACTAGGGGTGGAAGAGAAAAGGGCAGTATGTCTGAGTTTTAAAAGTATGAACAAGGGATAAATAGGGGCAATTTTCACCAAAATGCTTAGGTTAAAGGGCTAAATGGAGGAAGGCAAAGGAAAAGGGGTGGGAGCCTGAGGAATGCAAGATATAGGAGGAAGGAGGTCTGGACCCCTTTCTCTGCGACTTTGATGTGTCATTTTTTTGTATCCCTGTTTAAAAGGGCAACCTAAATATATTCTGTGAACAAGCTCTCCATTTGGGGGATTTTGCAAGATGAAATATTTGAGGATGGCTTCGAGTGGCACATAAAAGAAGCCTTGAAAGATTGGCATTCTTTTGCCACTTGCATTGTTTGTGTTTCATAATAAAGAGCTTGCTAGGGTAACCCAAATATCACATCTTGTTCAAAACTTGCAAATATATATTTTTGTCCTTTGGATAATAGTCGCAGTGATTCAGTGAGTAAGTGAATAGACCTTTTTACCGATACGGCGGCCATATTGAATTAATTCGATTTAAGGAGTATTATAGGATGGTCAGGGGGCATGAGCACATTTCGTTTGTATTTTCGAGCGCTTTTTGGGACATTTTTTCGTAAAGTTTTCTTAGAATAAGATTGTAATGGGAAAAAAGATCCTTGTGCCGTGTTTGGATGTAATAATGATCGCCTTTTAACCGAGAAATATACAGTGAAAGACCATATTTCTAATAGTAAACAAGAAAAAGGCGATCATTATTACATCCAAACACGGCACAAGGATCTCTTTTCCCATTACAATCTTATTGTAAGAAAACTTGAAGAAAAATGTCCTGAAAAACGCTCAAAAATACAAACGAAATGTGCTCATGCCCCCTGGGCATCCTATATGGCCGCCGTATCGGTAAAAAGGTCTATTGGATATTTGAAGGGAAAGGGGAAGTCAAGGATGTGTGAATGTGATGGTTGTGCTTGCAAGTTAGGGAGAAGGAAGGGTGACTCCTGCTACTATAGGCCATAATTGTTGTGGCCATGGCACCCCTCATTAAATGAGGAAATCTGAGATATTCTCGTCATCATTCTATATGTAATGTATATTGTTGTTACCTATAACATCCAACTGAAATCTTCAGTTTCTTTTTGGGGAAAATTGCGGCATCCAAGTCACATCTTATATTACTTGCTTCTTCTTGAAAGAAATGAGGTAAACCATTATGATGGGAGTTGCCTGCCAGTATTTAACAATTAGTGAATTAGGCTGAGTATCTTATGAAGAATTATGGAGATCGAGGAGGGTGTTATTGCCTCGACGGATAACACCCTCTGAGATCTCCAATTATAATTCTTCATGTGCTTCGAAAGCCGAATTCAATAATTGTTTTATTATTCATTCAAAATAATTCCTAGTAAAACATGCTTACCTCCATCGATGTTAACTTCATCTTCGATAGTGCACGTTTAGGGTTGTTCAGCTCCGCAAATGTTCTCCAAATAGCAAATGTCGCCCTTTGAGTTGTCTTCTTGCTGTTCTTGCCATGTTTTAGCTATTATTTCGCCTTCTTACTCTTGAAACAAGTGAAATATTCGCATTTTTGTTGTTTTCACAACCAAAACAACTCAACCTCGTACCCAGGTCTTCTCGGCTAACAGTGCATTAACCTGCACAAAGGCTGCACTTTTGACGTCATCGGTTCATTAAATGCTAAATTCTTCCAGATTTGGTCATCAGTAACTGGTTATGGTGAATTATGCATGTGCTTGTAGCCAATCAGAATTGGGGAAATATTTTGAATGAATAATAAATATAAATTTTAAGTGTTGTTTATGCTGTTTCCAATATGACGCTGTTGTGCAGTTTTCCGAGGAATTCTTATATGCAGTTAATTCTTATACAGATTCTGTTATTACTAATCTTCCAATTCTTTTATGCTATTATATGTATTCTCTTATGCAGTTTGGAGTTCTATATAAATTAGCGTTTGAATTCTGTTGTTCTAAAATCAGGGTCTTCAAAGAGATTAATGGTGTGGCCTGGTGAAAGTAATAAATTATAATTTTCCATTCAAAAGATAATGTATGCCTTCTTGGTGTGGCGTGTTATTTGTGTCAAAACTTACAATGTTTTCTTCTAGAATCTGCATATTGCTAAATGAAAAGTTATCTGTTTCGAGGGCTGTCACTTACAGTCCATTGCCATTGCTAAACATCTCAGGGCTTAATCATAAAATCTCGGGGGATCACTTTTTTCACATTGCACTCTTATAGTTTAAAGGCTATTTTCAGGTTTTACTAAATTATTGAAGAGTCCCCATTCCACCTCCCCATCATCGCAACCCTAATGTACTCCCCCCTGGGCATAGAAGAGGTTACTTCAGTAGAGGGTTTAAAGGATGGATTTTGATGACTTTGTTATGGAAGGTGCATGCATGCAGGTGGTAGTAATTGGTAGCAACACAGTGATTTTGTTACCTCTGCGTCCCGTGTCCCTGATGTATAAAAATCCTCAAAGATGTAAAATAATTCATAATTCAGATTACTGTAACCGTCTGGTTACATACTACAAGGCCCAAGCATTAATTTTCAATTTAGGACTCCTTTTTTTTTGAACGGGGCTCACTAGTTATGGACATAGGGGCCAATGATTTTTCACAAGATGAGTCCCAGGACACCATATAACTATTTGTAACTAAATCACTGGCTGCAGTGGAGATTTTCAATGACGGTTGGTTTTTTAAAATTTTAATCTTAATCTAGATGGCTTCCATAAAAAACGAAGACCAAACCAAGAGAAAGCAAATGAGCCCTCATCATATTACTGCCATGACAAAGGTTATTTCAAAAGAAGTTGTTCAGATTTACTTATGAATATCACTAAAACAAAGGTAAGTAAAGTGTGAACTTAAATTTTGATGCACATTAATCTAATTAGCCTGAACTTGCAAAAAAGAACTGTCAACCCAGGAGGCATTTCCTTCCTATCTCAATTCTGGAATACCGTTTTTTGCTGATAACTCATCACGCTGGGAAAAAAAGTGGTAAAAATCGGCCAAAAGATTGAGTGGGGGCGTGATAGACACAAAACATTTTTGGAGTTCTTGGGGCTATAATTTTCTTTCCTTTGAGGGCATGACACTGAAATTAATACAGGCAACAATACTTCACTCCAGGAAAATTTTGGAATAGGCGTTTTGTTGGTAGAGAGTCACGTGACCCTCTAGTGGCCAATTAAAAAATCAAAACTCCCAAAGACTTCTCCTCCAAGAGAATTAAACCTGAAAGTGTGATACTTTGCACAAATATAGTGCACATAAAATTAAAGAACTTGTCCGATTTGGAATCTCAAATTTCATTTTTGTGACGTCACAACTGATGACGTCACAAAATGGACTTTTTGGTCATGCGCAGTACTAACCCAAAAAATGTAGAATTTGAAAGAAAAACTTAAGACAAATAGAAAGTGAAAGTCTCAACTCATTATCTTCTATAGTTTAAGAGATATTTGTGACATTCCACGCATATTTTTAAACAAACTTTGGACACATTTTGTGGCCGATTTTTAGCACTTTTTTTCCCAGCGTGCATGGAACCAAGTTACCCTGTAGTGAAAATAAGAGAAGAAAAAACATATAGATATTTTTCACATAAGATGATAAAATCATCTCATGTGTTTTTACGATTTAAATTAATTTCAATTGATTGTTATCATTTTTTTAGATGTCACAATTTAAATGCTATGTTCAAAGTTCTGCATGTCTATCTGTTACGTCCCTGATGGAAAGCGTCTCATAGATTGGGGTCAAAGTAGCTTAATGTGATGTATTTGGTGGATGAAATGCAATTTTGGTCTGAAATGTTTTTCTCATTTATAGGGAAATCAGGGAACTAAAAAAGAAACATCCTCCAAAAAGGGTAAGAATTAGGCAGTCAAGCTTGTTTAGGAATCATTAATCACAGTGTTCGGTTTTCGAACTTAATCGAACTGCATCGAAAGAGTTTGAATTAGTTTGATTGAGTTTGATGGAAATTTTGTTGATTTTGTTTGGTGTGATATGCTGAGATTATAACACCATGGCTTGCAAAGTCTTGAAAAGTCCTTGAATTTTAGGGGACGAGTCCTTGAAAAGTTCTCGAATTCCATTTTTCCTTATAAGGTCCTTAAAATTCTTTGCTAGTCCTTGAAAAGGACTGTATGCAGTGCTTATTGATATTTTTGCTCTTAGGTGCAACACTCGGGGTTCAGTGGCGCTTTATTTGAGTAAACATATGTAATACTTGTTTATGACAAAACTAGGTCTCGCCTGTAGTCCCATGCATTAAAACTACTGTGCTGGTTTTGCTTTTAAATATGTCTGCTATTTTTCTTTATCATAGAGACAGGCCAGAAGCTCAACGAACAAGTAACTAATCAGGATCTTTTACAGGTGCAGAATAACTGTTCATGATGATAAGTTTGGTGTAGACTGTTTAATGCAGTTTGATCGTCACTTATTACCAGCATTAGTGTAACCTGCTATCGTAGTAACGTTTCTGCTTTTACGTTTATTTAATTTACTACAATACCTGACTCGATCAGCATTTAAGTTAGACAGCTTATTTGTGAGTAATCTCGATCCGAGAGTTCCTCTGCGCAGCGTAGCAGGAGCACTCAACGACGGTTTCTTCCTAAATACATTGAAAACACTGTTTAGGCTATGCAGAGTACTTTTAGGATCTTTAGAAATGCATTCTAAGCGGCGCTATAAAATTTGTACCCGTTCGGGCATCCTAGGGGAACTTGAGTCTTTTCGAAATTACAAGAGCTTTGGTATTATTTTCACGAAAATTTTAGATGCAATTTGAATTATTACGAAAGTGAGACATTTTCTGATCTCTCTCTCTATTGCATTTTTGAGTCCGAAAATTTTGCGCTTCTTTTTCTCTACGAAAAATGGCCCAATTTAGGAAGTGAAATGTGAAAATTAAACTTCATAAAATCGTTGGGAATTTATTAGATAAGCTTCGAAAAGTGTACATGAGTAGAACGTTCACCCAGAAATTTTTAGCCGTTCTCAAGTAATAGAAAATTCTAGGCAATATTTGCTTCTCCGAACGGATACTTCACAGAAAACAGTCGTCGGCTGCCCCTGAGCGTAAGCACTGGGGTTAAGAATGAGCCGTTCAAACAATTTCTTCAAAGTGGTTCTCGCTCGTGTGGGCGTGAATTTCGCGTCAGATTGCAGTGATATACGCATGCGTCATTCGCCCCAGACTACGCGGTTTGCGATTTTCATCTTAGAGCAAAGTGGAATTTGAACCAAAACTAGAATTTAATTCGGACTGAAAACCGGAATGAAATCATAACCGAATGACTTGTACAAAATCGAAATCTTGTTCCGGTATCGTAAAGATACAGAGAAATAATACATGGAGATAAAAGACCTGGTTCCGGAATGAAATCCTTTCCGGTATCATGTGAATACTGGCTCCTAAGACACATGTCCATCCTCCATCCTCTGTGCCTTTAAATGACATGGTCACGAGAAGATAATGCACTCGTCTAGTTTTTCAACAATTGTAGCGGTGATGAAAATACGAAAGAGATGATCAAGGATATTTCTTTCAAAGAGATGCTTGTCAGCTTACACACCAAAGCCCGATCACCTGCTGGCACCAAACACAGCCTCGCACTAAGGTTGTTGGTAGATGGAGAAGAAGCCTGCAGTGGCTCCTACTGTTAGGCCCACAGTGTAGCGGCATAAAGCTAGCGTTTTGAGTTTGAGTAGGAATTTAACCTTGACTAGAAATTTCAGAATTTAATTTTTTTGAAATTTTATTTTCTGTTATAGAGTATAAAGAAAACTGAAACAGATTCCTCTTTTGAAAACGGTAGGGATAAAGGCAAGGTTTTTTAGATATCTTTTTGTTTCATTTATCTACCTGCATGACTGTAAATTGTTCTTCATTATTTTGTCAGTGACGAGTGGATCATTTCCCGGCATACATGTAGGAATGTCAGAAGTCTTTCCTTTCGTCAAGGAGGGCACCAGTGTTTCCTCTCAGACTCAGGCATGGTGCAGCACCCCTTCAGTTATAGCTGCCACAACTAAAAACAGCTTTCCATTAACAGAAAATATGTCTGCAACCCCTTCAATTCCTAAAAGAGAGACCATACAGGATTTCATAGTAAATACTGGGGCTACGTCAGCTGTGTCTCGTGTGGGACAGTCCAGTGTTTTCCGAGTTGGTCAAATGCAGTCCTTTGGAGACACCACCCCAACACAAACCATTGACATACTGGACATAGTTACGGAAGGTGGCCATTATATGCTTGATGAGTTGATGTATGATGTTGGTGCTGACGCAACAAGCGAGAAGACAGTACCACAGACAGAGACCTCTCTCATTCCAGACGTGAAATTTCCCGAGAATATTCTTTTGGCTTCAACAACCACTACCTTAGCTCCCTCGGTAGGCGGTTTTGATACCAGTCCCTTCCAGTCAGGTGGCGTGCCGGTTCCATTCTTACAGCAGGTTTCTAAAGGGAGCAGCCTGCAAGAATCTCTTCACGAACCAGGCAAGGAGTTAAAGCCCTTAGTTTTTAGCTGAAACCGCCTTTTGTGTTACGCTACCTCTGAATATAATTGCTTAGTGGTTTTAGTGTTGCAATGCAGTGAAATGTCTCTTCCACTCATCGTAGTTATAAGTAAAATTCTACTTTTGAACCTTTTTCTGGAACTGTGGAAATAATAGGCCTCGAAGGTATAGGACAAAGTCATTTGTTTTTCAGTTTGAAGTTTTGAATGGTATAGAAAAAAGAGATGATATCCTTTCTTGTGTCACCTTCAAATGACCTAATGGAATGCTCGGTGCCTTGCAGATCAATTATTTCCTTCTTCATTCAAGATCTGGATCAGCTCTCGACCGACAAATATCAACGTTTTTCTCAACCTCGTGGTATTTGAAAATCTTGACCAGAAATGCCCAATATTGTTATCTTTCTGCATATGGTTGCAGAGGTCGCGACTGCATGACATTTTGAGACAAGATAGATTGCTGATTTTAACCAAAAAACGGCATTTATAAATTTAAGATAAAAGTTCCGTGTTGGCGCGTGATTTCGTTTTAGCGGAGCTCTGGCGCGCGAAGCGCGCCTGCGGAGCACCATGGGTAAGTAAATCTACCCATCCCAGAAAATTTGGTAATCACGTGACCGTACACCGCCCTCAGCCCGCCCGTCCGTCCGCACCACAGGGCAACCAATGTTCAATCACACTTTCTAGTTTGGGAGCACAGGAAGACTGATATTGCAGACATATTGCACATCAATCTTGTGATCAATTGACAGCTGTCAAAACAGGGTATCCGCTGACCAGTATCACCTGATCATATCGCGGGCTCAGGTGTCGACCCATCGAGGTCGAGTATCTTTTTAAAGTTATCCGCTGACAAGTTACTAGTTTTCAAATGATTGCAGGCTCAAGTTTAATTTTTCAATTCATATGAATTATGTTGTGTTTTATATGTGCCGCACAATTAAAATTTTGATTTCAAACTGACCTCGGAAGCTAAGAATTAAGCCAGTTTTTATAGGCAGGGAGGACATGCTAGTTGCTTTTGACTTTTCTCACCAAGGTCACGCGTTGGTCACGCTCTACGTCCAATTTTTATACTCTGATTGGTCAAAATTTGACAGGTGAGTTCACGCGGAAAATTTATGCAGCATCTTGAAACTTGTTTACTTTGACAGCTGAAGCTGACAGAGTTTTGTGTCAACTTTGTGATGTTTTTAACTGTCTTTTTCCACTAAATGTACAAAGTGAAATTCAGCTGCTATCAAGAGTCTTCTGTTATTCATGGCTAGTTTGTTTATTGGGTTTTTGGTTGAGAAATACGTCGCTTTGGCAAAGTCGGAAATCCGATTCGGATGGCATCGTTTTCGTTTTTCACCTTGCTTGATGCGTAAGACGGTTGAAAAGTCTGAAGCGGTTCTGGCCTTACTTGATAGTTTTCAGTGCATCTCAAAAGGTAAGCCTGAGTAATTATTGTATTTGTTTGTTTTTTATATCTAATTTAATGAAGTCGAGCGTAGTTTACGCGGCTATTTGGTTTATGCACGTTTGTAAGATTTGAGACAATGATCTGACCGAGAGTGACCGAGTATCAGGTTTGATTATCAGCTTATGGAACTTTAAAAAGCCTTTAGACATTTTCTCACCGCAAATAGAAAGAAAACGTTCCAAAGAATATTTGGTTACAATTCTGGCTGTAAAAGAAAGCTTTGAGCGATTTTCTTGCCTCGAGTTCATCTTTGAAAAAAGCAAACACCGGGAAGCCGGCTTAAAACGTAAACAAGGATTTTCAGAGACACTGTAATACTTGTCTTCGTGAATGAAAATTGTTGTCTCTGTATATGTTTCACCGAATTATTTTCCCTTTCTTTATTGATTGTTAGTAGTCTCTTTTGCAATTTTAATCGCTGTGCCGTTTGTTTTCAGTCGCTCATGAACATCGCTTGCAAGAGTAGTCAAAATGCCGCGCGTATCAAACGCTTTTGAAGATTACAGATCTTTATAATAAATTCTTTATTGTGTTGAAGCGTATAACTATATTAATCTTAATTTAAACAGTCGACTTGTCAAAAGTGAGAACTGGCTAGCCGTATAGGTGATTTTGGAAATTTTTTTGACGATTTCGCTAAAAGCCCACACGTGCTTTGATCGTCCTGAATATTGAATGAGTGCAATTTGTATTGCAAAATTGTGAAACACTGCATTCTGTCCGAGGTCTGTATGATGAAAACGGCGCAGGTGTTTTCCAGGCCTAATCTACTGTGATCAAGAGCCATTATGGCTCTTAAATGTGATCGAAGATGATTGCTATTTTTTGGGTGTACATATAAAGGCTATCAACTCGATGTAAGATGAAGTTCACTCTTAGCTTGGACTGTTTGCAAATTATTTTTCTCGAAAATCACGTAGTCTTTCCCTCAAAAGTCACATGAATGTGCTCTAAAGTTAACTGATTTGTGGAATACAAGTTTATTGTTTGATTTGAATTATAAATTCGAGTTAATAGGAGCTTCGCTTTTAGCCCTGGCTAAATCTATATATTAAATTTGACTCACTAAAGTTTCGAAGTCAGTCGACCAATCAGTTTCGGCAATTGCTGTAAGAGTAGCATGTAAAGAGTTTCAAATATCCTAAACGTTGGATAATTTGATTGATAAAGGATATTTTCACTGTGAAACAATAGCCAGAACAAGACAAATTAACTACTGAGCTTGTTAAAAGGAAAGGTTCACGGTTCAGCGCATACTCATTTATCAAAATGCTGTTTTTCTGCTGGGACATGCTGTATCGTCCACGCAAGCAACATGATCATGTCATAATTTTGTCAAAGAACCAATCTGCACACTCCCCTGGCGGTCACTTGCACTAGATCAACTTCAAAAATTGCAAATAGATGTAAATTAATCAACCATAGAATAAAACCTTCGGGTCAACAATAAATTCAACGTTGGTAGTGTTGGCATAATCCACTAATTTTTTCTGCGATTTTAGTTCTCCTCCATCCTACTTCAGGTTACTCTGAACACAATTCTACTTTGAAATACACTCTGACATCACTGAGATACGTGTATAAATTGGAAAAAAGTAATTTAATTAATGAGCATGCGCTTAATCGTGAACCTGTCCCTTTAACTGTAATGATGTTCCGTGAATGTTGCTGTCACTAAATTTGACATTTTCTAACTTTTATTACTGAACAGAAACATATGAACAGCACCTTATTGACCAGTATCCACTGCAAGATCAGGACTTTCCTCCCGTTTTCACCACTGAACTTCAGAATGAGGTCAGTTCATAATAATTAAAAGGTGTATGTTTTACTCCACAGCTTACTGGCCGGCCTCGAACATCTATAAACGGTTGGTTTAGTCGATCGTTAAAAACAGTTTTCCGTAAAATAAGTATATGGAGCACTTAGCAACCTCGAACATCTAGAAACAGTTTTCCGTAAAATAAGTATATGGAACATGCGGAGTAAGAAAGACCGATTACTTGCCCTAGCATGGGGTAGGCCGGGCTACCCGAAGGCCAGCCCCCTGATGCGGGGAGGGAGGGCTTAAGAAATATGGGTGCTGCTATGCTAAAATCTACCACGAAATGATAACAAAGCTAGGGCACTCATGCAATATGCCCAGGTTAATGATAAACTAAACTCTAAATACGTTTTATACTGCTATTGGATGAAATCCAATTCTGTGGTAACCATGGTAAACGCTTCATCGTGTACTGTTGAGTTATGGATGCACTTAAGAGGATTAAGCTCACAAGAGGCATTAGTTTCTTGTCTTATCTGCGTGCTCAATAGGAATATGAAGCCATTCGCGCTTTTGAATTTGATAAGGTGAATATTCTAGCTATGTTATGGTTTGTCAATTAAAAGTACTGTAATATCTCATACCATTATGATATTAGTTATACAAGCAATTCAACCCTGAGACCAAACCCGGAGAGAGCTTTACCGTGAGAATACTTTTAAGCGTGTGTTCGCTTACGAGAGCCAGTTCTCGTAAATGACCATTATTTGTGACGACCACGTTTTCAAATTTTCGTGGTCGCCGTATATGAGGGCGTCGACTGTACTTATTTTTTATAATACTTTTCAAAGAAAAGCATAATGACTTGGCTTCGCCAGTTTGTAACTTAACGTTCATAATTATTACTCTATTATCTTTTGTCCTTGAGTCATACAGATAAAACCCTGCTTTCTGATTTCCCCCCATCTTTCTAAATCAGGTTGTTGTCACCACTTGCCAGGGTAGTGAAATGTCTGAAACTGGCTACTCGTCAGAAGGTGAGTGAAAATTATCAAACTTCTTGAGTTCGGTGTTGATTTGATATTTGTTATTCACATATGCCACGTGTTTTTATTTTTGTCTGTAGAAATGGGGTACAAATTATTAGAGAGAGAATTCTTCCCATAGCCCTCTTAGCCACCGTCCACTATTTGCATGGTGAATCTCGAAAACGTTTCGTCTTTTAAGTAGTTGTCTCCTCATTTGGGCATGTTTTTTACATGCTGAGGAATTTCTACCAATTTTTTAAGGGTATACTTCACAATGTTTATGGTTATTGCTTTTTATAGAAAGTTTGAATCAACCTAAAGAGCTTGGCCAAGAGATCGCTGTGGCAACTGTTACCCAGGATCCTTTTAGGGTATTTTTTTTTTCACTGTTTTTTGTTGTTGTTGTTATTATTGTTCTTTGTCACCAAGACGATTGTCATCGTTCGTTGAAATAGCTTAATTGTATGTCGGTTTCGTGCTCTTTAGCTCGATCAGTTCTATATTTCCTATACTGCCTTTGCTTTGTATACACATCCCAAGTGGAGATGAACTTATGAAAGTGTTAGTAACAAGTAGTCACCATGAGGGTGAAACCCCCTTTCTGCCAAGCTGTGCACTACTTTGCTCTATTTTCCTTTATTCTATTTAAAGACAAAAATAATGCAATTTTATCATGTATTTATTTACCTAGCTATATCAGGCTGATGGAAATGCTTACTCGTCGGACGAAGGTGAGGATTCAGTAGGGAATATTTTTGCGTTTGAGGTATTCGTGTGTATTATTGGGTGCCCCGTGCAATTAATAAGGGAGGTTTTTCGAGATTGCATTTGTCGTCGTCGTCGACACACATTTGTCTCGCTTTGAGGCACTTGCTTACGTTTTGCCCCACTTAGACGAACTAACTCACGTGGTGTTTGTGCGTCCTCAAGCGTTTGCTGAGGTCTCTTATCCTGTCTTCGTAAAGCGTTCATTTTTAAAAGTTTGCTGAATCTTCGTAAAGCGTACATATTTCAAGAGTTTGCTGAAGTTCTACTATCGATCTGTGTTTGCTGAATCTTTCAAAATGTTCATCTTTCAAAAGTTTTGGCGGCCGTTGTGCCACAAAGTAAATCTACCGAGTTAAATCTACAGAGTTGTGTAGCTCGGCGGCCGTTGTGCCACAAAGCAAATCTCCCGAGATGTGAAGCTCGGCGGCGCCGTTTCATCATGACCAAACTACTGCACTTATTAAGACGGACCATACGATATCACTAGCCTTCAAGGCCTTCTCATAATGATACCCAGTTTAAATAGAGGTTTCGCTGTAAGCAGTCCTTACGTTTAAAATATGGCATGATCAAATTAAAGCCCGGTTTCCATATGATCGATACCATCGCTGTGATCGCTGCGATCCCTGAGAAAAAAAAAAAACTTCAGCGATCGCAGCGATCATAGCCATCATAAGAAACCACTCTCCAGCGATCGCAGCGGCAACAATCGCTGAGATATTAAAAGTTCTATCTCAGCGATCGTTGTCGCTGCGATCGCTGGAGAGTGCTTTCCATATGATCGCTGAACTTTTTTTTTCTCCGCGATCGCAGCGATCACGTCGATCGTAGCGATCATATGGAAACCGGGCTTAATCTATCGCAATAACCATCCACCCTTCCTCCTCAACTGCTACCTGTACGCCTTATAAACATATCGAACGCACTCTTCTAAGCTCCGATTACTCCTAGTTTACGTATATAATGTAGTTATGCAATGCTATCGAATGGTATACCGTGAAATATCCCACGAGTGACTTCCCATCACTGTTTTTTACTGCACGACTGCTCTACTACTATGGAGCGAATTAAAAAAATCGTAAAACCAAGACAACTTTGAAGTGACTGGTTGAAGTATCCTTTGTAGATTAAATTACTGAGATAGTACGACCCTGTTTGGAATAGCAAGTTTTGAGTAACATTGCATGAAATCAAACAAACAAAAAAACGCTTTTAAATTAACGACTCGTTGCCTGGCAGCCACAAGTATAGTAAGTAAAGCATAGCGAGGATGATGGTCAAATTCAACATTTTGAAGAATAATTGGACAATATACTCCTACAACATACTCTCATTAAGAGTGACGTATGGTCGTACTTTCTTTACTCCGCGATAATTGCTTTAATTGCAGAGTGAATCCCACTCAATTTTTGTTATCGCTATTTGCCATTTACGACTCTAACTAAATTAACTATGCCTGAAACTCGTACCACGAAGGCTGCTAGCACTCAAGGAGCTGATTCCGCGGAATCTGAACTTGTCACAATGGCGACACTGAGGGACAATGAGGGAGAAAGAATGTTTAAGAATTTATTTGACTCACTGTTGGCCAACGTAAACGCACGGCTAGATTCCGTCGTCGGCCAAGCCGCAGAAATCAAAGCTAGACTAGATATTTCCGAAAAAACACTAGCGAGTAGAAGGCGAGCCTTGAGTTCTCCCAGAAAGAAATCAAGGACCTGAAACCATGCTCATCCCGACTGCATGGGTCGAAGAAGAGATTGAAAAGATGTGCGGTTCCCTGGATTACCACACTGATAAGATCGAATATCTGGAGAACCAAAGGTGAAGGAGTAATATTCGACTAGATGGCATCCGAGAGGAAGGAGCGGAAACCTGGGACAACACCGAAACCAAAGTAAAGGAGTTACTTAAAGAGAAGCTTAACCTCGATAAAGAACCGGATGTCGAGCGGGCTCGACAGAAGAGCAAAATGCTACAACTGGCTCCTAAGACGTCCAAGGACCATCGCCTCCGCGATTGGAAGCAAAAAGAAAAGATCATCAGAGGTGCAAGAAGAATCAAGCCCCTGGAATTTTTGTTGATGAAGACCTGGCACAAAAAACCCTTGACAAGAGGGAAGAGCAGCGTCCCAAGTTTGAAGAAGCGAGAAGAAACGGGAAAATAGCATATTTCGTTTTAGACAGGCTGGTTATTAAAGACAGACTTGAGCGTCCCAGTTAAAGGCCCATGTTCACCCAAACGGCTTTGCGCGCTTGTGTTTCTGTTTTGAAACGATTCTTTTGTCAAATACAGTGTTTTGATTGGCTTCCACTTTTGAGAAGCGTTGCGTGACGATACTAAAAACGACTGCGAGGGAGACTAGCTTTTTTCACGCTTGACCAAAGCTTAGGGAGAGACAGTATCAAAGGGGCCAGTAAGACTTTAATTCTTTTCCAAATGGAGGAAGATATTTCGCCGACTTCGTTAAATGTCACCAGCTTAAATTTTGAACTGCTTTCTCCGGTAGTGAGTGCGTATGTATGCTTTGTTGAGTCCGATGAACACATTGAAGGTCATATAATTACGAAACGTCTAAGCACCAGGTGAGATTTTCCTGAAGCCCGATTCGACTGTGAAATGTTTTGATTCCTCAATCTATTATTTTGTGTTAATTCTTAGGAAGCTTAGGTATGTGTTCTCGAAAGAATAAGCGAGAAGTTTTGTTTGCAAATCGTCGAATCAGCACTGCGTACAGTCTTGTCGCTGTAATCGCTGTGTTACAGTTCCTTTACCCAGGCTTTAGGTTTGGCTAAGGACCGGTTGCTAATAAATAGTTCTCGCTACTTTAGAGCGATACGCCAGACGATAAGTTTACGTTAAGGATATCACTCGCTTCATAGGTTAAATTAAATAAAGCATTGTTCATGTTAGATTGACTCGCTTGCTTTGCTTTCTACTGATTTCAACGGGACCTTTGTGTACAACTGAACGTCAACATTCGATGTAGAAGGAACTCGGCAAACGCGCTGTCTGTAGAATTTGCAGCCAAAAGCGTCTTTCCTATCTCTCCAGAGATTAAAAAGGATTCATGGAGACGAATGTACTTCGGCGACCCCCGTCGACGCGGTCTTCCAACCGTACGTTTCGATGGCGCCGCCATCGAAAGTACTGCAGTGAAGCAAACACTCACAGAAACAAAAAGGCTCGATACCAGACCAAAATATCCAAAAAAATGTAAAGAAAAATACCAAAAGAACCTGTTTAGACTTTCTTTTAAACCAGATTTAGCGAACTGTGGAAGATTAACAAAGATTGACTCTACACAATGAAGGCAGCGATTTTCAACTACGCGAAATGTTTTTTTTCTGTAGTACAGGGCGCGGGATGCATCTAGGGTGAACGTGGGCCTTTGAGTAGCTGTGTAGTTTTGTGCTTTAGCTTTCTATAATATTTATAATACGTTTTTATATATTTGTTATTTATTAGCCATGGCTTCGATTCCTGATCACACTCTACCTTTCAATGCTTTAGACGATTATAGTTTTAACCTTGCAATTTACGAACTTCAACGTGGCCCGGTCCGTTATGATCCTGAAAGACTTTCCAGCCTAAATAACGATCCTTTATTTTCAAGTCACAATCTTTCCCTAGCCCGTTCTGACGATATAGATCCTGATGTTAATTTCGGCACAGACGAAGTCCACTGTGATTTCTACATTGAAGACAAATTTAACGAAATGTTGAGAAATGATAATTTATTATATATGTACTGAGATTTACTGCAAAATGAATATGTCAAATAAAAATGATGCGTTGCAGAGTACACGCAATCTGATTGGTTGTACGATTTTTCTCACTAGTGAAAAATACCGTATGACCAATCTTTTATTATATATGTACTGAGATTTACTGCAAAATGAATATGTCAAATAAAAATGATGCGTTGCAGAGTACACGCAATCTGATTGGTTGTACGATTTTTCTCACTAGTGAAAAATACCGTATGACCAATCACAACCCGCAGACGAAAGTTTTCACTAGTGACAAAAATCGTATCGATTTTCCCGCCTTTCACTGACGGCGTCACTAGGCAAAAGGAAAACCATGGCGTCTTCTTCGAGCAATTCAAGGTTTGCAGATATAACTTCAGTAGAGGAATTTATTGAAGGACAAGAAAACGAAAACACCAGGAAGAAAACTGAACAGAATGTTGCTTTGCTTAAGGAGTTTTTGAGGCTAAAAGATGAGTCAAGGCCTGTAGAAGAAATTCCCCCACACGAACTGAGTTCATTCATCAGCGAATTTATCATAACAGTAAGAAAGAAAGAAAACAACGAAGATTACGAACCCACTTCCTTGCGTGCTATGATGGCCAGTTTTGAACGGTATTTAAAGAAGAAGAATTACGGCTACAGCATTATGAGAGACGTCGAGTTTGAAAAAGCACGAACGGCATTAAAATCAAAACAAAGAGATCTCAAGAAGAAAGGCAAAGGCGATAAACCAAACGCTTCAGTTCCCCTCACAGAAGACGACATAAAACTGCTGTATGACAAAGGATTGTTAGGAAAGTCAACTCCTGAGGCTCTACTGAATACAGTTTGGTTCAACAACACAGTCTATTTCGGTCTCCGTGGTTGTAAGGAACACAGAGACATGTGTTGGGGCGATGTGCAACTACGCCAAACTACAAATGGCGAGGAATTTTTAGAGTATACTGAGAGACAAACTAAGACTCGAACCGGAGAAAATCCCAGAGATGTCAGGCAAATAAAACCGAAAATGTTTTCGGTTCAGGGAAGTGAAAGAGATCCCGTCACTGTTTACAAATTCTACGCGGAGAAAAGACCGTCGGAAATGAACGACAACAACGCGCCATTTTATCTAGCAGTAAATAACTGTAAAAAACAAGATTCTTCTAAACCATGGTTTAAAAAGTCAGCCGTTGGCGTGAACAAGCTGAATTCGTTAATGAAAAAAATGGCAGAAAAAGCCGGGCTGGGGCCCAATGTAAAGAACCATAGCGGTCGCAAAACAATGATCCAAACTTTAACAAACAACGACATCCCAGCGACAGATATTATTCAACTGTCGGGACATAAAAATCTTCAAAGTGTGACAAATTATTCTGTAGTTTCTGAAAAACAGCAAGTAAAAATGTCTCGTACTTTAAGTGAACTGATGTCCGGGAATGTGCATAGCTTAGAGAAAACTAATTCATCTCAAGTTGGAGAATGCTCCACTGATCCTTCAGCTAGCTCGGCGGGTCGCTCGGCGGCAGATCATCACCAACAAGCGATGTCGCTTTTCACGGGCGCTGTTATTCATGGAGGTCAATTCAGCATTTCTATTAACAGCCTCAATCAATCCCCGAAGTTGGCAATCCAAGAAGTTGAGGTAAAGTCTTCTCCAAAGAGGTACAAAAGGCTAAAAGTACTGGACTCTGACTCTGATTAGAATGCATGCATTACTATAATTAGATTTACAAAACAGTCAACTTTTTCAAATTTTATATCTTAGTTACGGTTTTGAACGGCGATATTTAAAGCTGAAAATTTTCATTGTTATTTAAAGTTAAAGAATCGTTTAAAAGTAGACTTTGTTCCACTTTCTTCAGAGTCATTGAATAACTTTAATGTTGTAGGAAGTTTTGTACGTTCAGTTTGCTCGAATAAAATCATTCGCAACTCGTTGTGGTCTTTGTGTTGATTTCACCGCGCAATTGATAGTTGTTAACATTATTTTGTAATATCTCAGTACATATATAATAAACAAATTACCTCATGGTTGGTTCGCTTGTACGATTTTTATTCACTCGTTGTGAAGAATCGCAAACTCACTCGTTCGCTGCGCTCACTCGTTCGTTTTCGATTCTTCACAACTCGTGAATAAAAATCGTACGCACTCACCAACCATGAAGTAATCTCTATTTATGTGACGAAGATTTTTCGCTATTCGTAGTCTTCAACGTAATCTAAACAGCCTTTCTATTCTTTTTACATGCTTGAATATTAAGTTCTCTTTAATTGGCGTTTCTGAGACTTTGTCAAGCGATTATTCCCATTCAGTAGACATAGATGGTTTCAATTTTATCCACAAACATCGCCCAAATAGAACTGGTGGTGGTGTTGGATTATATATCTCAGACAATCTCGATTTTAAAATTCGCGCTGACTTGAGTTTTGACGATATTGATGTTGCGGAATCTTTGTTTGTTGAAATATCAAGACCCCATGGGAAAAATATTATCGGTGGTGTTATTTACAGGCCACCTAATCAGAGAGTTGGTGAGTTTGTGTCAAAAGACAATGATCTGTTAGAGAAAATCTCTAGAGAGAACAAAATATATTTTATTACGGGTGATTTCAATTTGAATTTAATTTACTTTCAACATCACCAAAACACTGGCGAATTCCTTGATGGCTTGCACTCGAACATGTTTTTTCCCATGATAGCACGTCCCACCCGAATAACTTCTCATACCGCAACATTGCTAGATAACATATTCGGAAACAAATATTTTGATCACTCGAGAAGTGGTTTATTGATAACTGATATCTCTGACCACTTACCTATTTTTTCGATTCATTCAAATAATGACTCTTCCAACAGTCACGCTCATGACCCAGTGGTCGTTCGAGACAATGATGAAGAAAACTTGGCGAGTTTTCTCCAAACGCTAAAAGAAAGTAACTGGTCCTCCCTTGATGGTTATCATGACCCCCAAAACGCGTACAATAGCTTTATAAAGAAGTATTCTGAGAGTTATAATACGGGCTTCCCTGTAAAAAAAATTAACTGGAAAACAGTCCCATTTAAATAAGCCGTGGTTATCCAATGCGCTCATCAAGTGTATTAAGAAGAAAAATGGGCTTTATAAAAAATATCTGCGAAATCCAACAATGGATCGTCAATCAAATTACAAAAGTTATAAAAACAAATTAAATGATTCTCTGCGGACAGCAAAACGTCTATACTACGAGAAGAAATTGAATCACGTCCAATCTAATACTCGTGCTACTTGGAAAGTTTTAAATGAAATTCTAAACAGAAGGAAAAGAAATTCCAACAGATGCTCAACATTTAAAGCTGATGATCGTGAAATTACTGATCCTGTCGAAATTGCCAACAAGTTTTGTAGTTATTTTTCAAGTATCGGTCCTAGTTTAGCAAGGGGTATACAGTCGTCGGCTTCACACCGTAGTTTTCTTAGTGGTTCCTTTACACATTCAATATTCTTCAACCCCACAACCCAAGATGAGATCGCTGAAATTGCGAAAACTTTTCTTCCAGGCAAAGCATCTGGCTACGACCAGATTCCAATGACAGTCATTAAGGAGTTCATTCTACTTCTTTCTGAACCACTCACCCATATCATAAACTTTTCTATCTAGCATGCTATTGTTCCCGATGAAATGAAAATCGCTCGCGTGATACCTATTTTTAAATCTGATGATCAGTCGCTTTTCACCAACTACCGACCTATCTCGGTACTTCCCAGCTTTTCAAAATTCTTTGAAAGAGTTATCTACAATCGTTTAATGCAATACCTGATGAATTTTAACATCCTCTGTAGTAACCAATACGGCTTCAGGAAAAATCATTCCACGGCACTCGCGCTAATCGACTTGCATGATAAGATTTCCACGGCCTCTGACCGAGGTGGATTTTCCGTAGGTATTTTTCTTGACCTCTCAAAAGCCTTCGACACTGTAAATCATGTCATCCTTTTTGATATTAGTGGCTTAACGCTGGACTGGATAAGAATTTACTTTTCAAACAGAAAGCAATATGTTGAGTATAATGGCCACCGTTCGTTAAGAAAGGAAATCTCTTGTGAGGTCCGTCAGGGTTCCATCCGCAGACCTCTATTTTTCTTACTGTACATTAATGACATCAACAATGCTTCTAATCGATCTATTAAATCTGATATTGTTCGCTGACGATACCAATGTGTTCATGTCACGTAAAGATCTGGACTGTCTTTCAGATATATTAAACTTGGAGATGGACAAACTGTCAATCTGGTTTAAAGCAAACTAGCTTCCTCTAAATCTTAAAAAGACTAAATTTATGGTCTTTAAACCAAGACAAAAGCGTTCAATTTGTAATATTCAAATAAGTATAGATGATCAAAATATTTTTAAAGTAAAGGAGACAAGTTTTCTAGGAGTAATTTTGGATGAAAACCTAAATTGGAGGTCGGAAATATCACACGTTGCAAATAAAGTTGCGAAGTCAATCGGTGTCAGTAATATCTAGGTGCAGCTGCTTTCTTCCTAAAACGTCTCTACGTATGCTCTACTATTCCTTAATTTATCCGTATTTTTATTACTGCAATATCGTGTGGGATTCGACCTATAAAACCAGTCTCCGCCGCTTTGTTATCCTGCAAAAGCGCATTATTAGAATTATTAATAAATCACATTTCAATGCTCATACAGACCCCATCTTTAACGGCCTCGCTATGCTAAAATTTAACGATATCGGTTTGCTTCAACTGGGCCAATTTATGTATTCTTGCAAAAATTCATTCTTACCTCCAAGGTTTAATAACAATTTCTCCCAAAGCAATCAATTCAACTCTTACACTACAAGAAATTCCCAGGCCTACCGTCTACCGTATTGTCGTACAAACACTAAGAAGTTCTCGCCCTTTTTTCAAGGGCCTAAGTTATTTAATTTACTTGTCAACGAGGTCATCAACTCTCAATCCCTTTCCTCTTTTAAGAAAAAACTGAAGGTTAAATTATTGAGTAAATCTTTCCATCTTCTACTTTTCGCCATCTTTTCATCAATTGATGTTAAACAGTTCTAGCCCGTAGTTCGAGGAGGCCTAACCTCTCATAACTTGCTATAGTTTCTGTTAGGTCTCCTCGCCACTTCTTTTTTTCTTTTTTTTTCCTATATTTTTTGTAATTATTGTGTGGCAAATAAATAAAATAAATAAAAATAAATAAATGTTCCGGCTTGCCTCATAGAAAACGTGGATACGCAACCTGTGTGCGCGTGTTCAAGCTTAGTGACTAGTGACGAGAGCAATGGGTGCACATACGGTACTCGATGGAAGTATTGGTTCATCAGTATGTTCCTATATAAAATCTTAAAACAAATTATGCATCATTTTGTTGAAGTCTTGTCAGTAATGTTTTGAATTTTATCTGATATAGGTAGTTCATCTAAGGAGCAAGAGTTTAATGTGACAATAAATCCAGAAAGTTGTCGTCCTGAGGTAAGCAAGTTGTAATGTATGTCTTCTTCAAATACAATATACTAAAACGCGTAGCTTCCCCTTTCAGAGATTTTCGGGACTTTGGATATGTTGTGCAGGATATGTTAAAAAAATCGCAGTCAGTAACAAGCTGATCTTTTTTCCTCCTCAAATGCTTGGTCAGGTTGTTCAAAGCTGGGTTAAGAAAACCCATGGTTAATGTTAAATTTGAATTCAGATATGAAACATGTAATATTCAAATCTGCTCAGGTTAATTCTTTTTGTTTGGATGCTCTAAAAAGAATAGAGAAAATTATCCGAGAAAATGTCTTTGAGTTAAAGAAAAAGAAACCCGAATTACCCCGGGTTAGCGCTAATCGACCTACGATCAACTGGGCCCAGGGCCATATCTAAGAAAGGAACTGCGTGCCTGCTTTTTAACGTCATGTTCCTGTCGGACTTCTTGCGAAGTCGTGGAAGCCATTGTCAAGTTTTAACATTGGGAGGAAGAAATTTACAGTGTGGCACGAAATTTTTGCGAGTTCTAATTTTTGCGTTTTGTACGATTTTTCCAGCAATCCGCAAAAATAAGTTCCCGCAAATAAAAATTACCGAAACATTGTTTCCGCAAAAATTTACTCCAGAGTAAATATTCTCTAGCTTAAATTCGCAACTGAAAAATACAGCACTAAGAAACCGTGTCTGTTCAATCACAACTTGTCTCTTTCATTCAGAAACAAAACGGTATACAACGAAATACTGGTCTGTTGTTTGAAATTTATGTATTTCTATTGCAAGTACTCAATAACAACGAAACTATTATCAATGCTGTTTACTGAGTACTTTCTGAAAATCGTAAATTAAAAATTAATTCCTGGAAAGAAAAACCAATCTGTCCTAATCGCAAAAATTAGTTCCCGCAAAACACAAAAAATCGCCAATGCACAAAAATGAACTTCCGCAAGAATTTCGTGCCACACGGTATCTTCGTTATAATTGAGATTAAATTCTTTCTGATACGAACACCGGAAAAGTGACTGTTATCGACAGTTTATTTTAAAATGTAAATTGTTTATCGAAACACCATTCCAACAACTACATGTAGATACCGTGACAAACTTACCGCAGCCAAAGAACAGAGGCGAGACTAATTGATTCCCTGTTTTGTATCAAAATATCAACATTTCCTTGAATTGTTTGTGTGTGCACGTTGTGCATTCGTATACGAGTCAACAACTAACAACTGTCCTGTTTCTCTAAATCCAGGGTGGGAAATGCTTTTGGCTAGAATTTGATAAAAGCCTTCCCTCTTCAGTAACTTCAGCGTGGGCTGCTTTTGGACCCTACGGTCGAGTAAAAATCCGGACTTATGATGAAGATTGTACCATGTTTGGAAAGAAAATACCTCGTAAGTAATTCCCTCTTCTAAGACATTTCAGTAACAATCTTTTTTATTTGTCAGTTCATAACTGCGCGTAATTAATGCTGGATTCTCTTAAAGTGCGTGCAATTTTTTCAGTTATTTTTTGTTTATTAATCCTTAGCCCCCCCGCAAACGCCTTTAGAGGCAAATATGATTAAATATTTTGCATCATTTATATTGTGTTAAATTTTCGCAACGTAAATCCATTCACTAATTCTCTGTATTTTCCTCCCTCTTCCTGTTTTTCGGTATTCCTTTTCCAAACTCGTTCCCAGGTTCTCAGGGCGGGTAGAAGAGAACCCTGGGAACGAGGTTGCTCCTTCTCCTGTTCTAGCATGATTTTCCTGTTTATCGGACCCAAACTACCTCGGCGCGTTATGACGTCATTCCGGTCAAAACTCTGAAGGCGGTATAATTTTCTGTAAGGAATGCCTTTCTTCATGTCCAGTTAGATGTTTCCAACGAATTCTTTGAATGTCATATTGTCATTACAGACTTGAAAATGGCTTTTCGATTCAGACCCTTTCCAACCCAGTCGGCCAAGTTCTTGTTTTTTGTTCTCTCAGTGAATTTTCAAAAAGTTGCCATAGTACGGAAAAATCACTTTTGATTAATCAGTTCCAATACTTCTTTCCAAGGTAGCCATTCAGTAGAAAAACTTAGATTGCCACGTATGTTCCTTTCTTTCTTTTTCCACGGTTTTCTTTCTCAGCTTTGAAGCAATGTTCAGGCTTTTTGGAATTTTGGCCAGTCGGGGGAAATGGCTCAATTTTTCGAGAAATGTATGTAAACAAAAACGCTAGCCGGATGTACTTTCCATAAAAATCGCGTCATGTTTTGCTTATGACCTAACACCTCTTTGTCTTCATTTAGCTGGACGACCTGGACTCGTTACTGTAACAGTTACTACAGAGAGTGGAGAATGCTTAGGAGAGACAGTCTTCACGTACAAGAATCCAAAGGAAAAAAGAAACCACCTAGGACTTTCCAATAAAAGAAAGGTTGACGAACTTTCTGCTATCGTTAAAGATTTCGCGAAGAAGCTTAAACAGTTTCAACAAGGCGACGACGGCAAGGAAGGTCTGAAATCAGCTTTTCAACAAGGTAACTAAAAAGAATTACGAGAGAGTTAAAATATCTTTTCTTTTATATTTAGTGCTGCCATTTTTTGACTTATGTCCAGAAATGCACATACTGCGGGTACCTGTGATATTACAAGACATTTATTTGCAATTTCCATATTACTTCAGGCGAAGAGCTTAGATCATTCTCTCTTGTTCAGGTTAAGGGACACCTTGTGATCTCCACTTTAAAAAGCATGCATGAGTTTTTGAGGATAAGATCGATTTTACAAGAGTTCCAAGAAAGTTAGTTCCATTCTCTTCTAAAGGTTTAAAAATATAGTATTTTATTCATTTATCTTTTGAATACTATAGCAAACAATCTTAAACTGAATTAAGTGTCGCTCATTTCCCGTTCGTTGAAAAATACTACAAGCATGATGTGCTTGAAGGGGATCCTTCGAATTTTCGTGGAGCTTTGACGTTAGTCTTTTTGACGCAATTTTTGACCTACCTTTGCAAACGGAACAAAGACTTGCACAGCTCAGTTTGTTATTGCGCGGCCTTCAATGCGAGAGTTCCCTAGTTCTTTTGGCGGGTTTGACCTCAATCCTTGTTTCGACTTCGGATGAAGAGAGGGAGGTAAAATGGGCGCACTGTCGGCCTCGGGTTAGTAGTTAGATAATGACTATTTCGAGCTGTGGACGTAAATTAAGGACCCTTTATCCTTTGCCCTTTACCCGCTCAGTTTTGGAAAAACTTCGAGACCTACGTTGTAGGTAATAAAACAGAAATTATACCAAGCCTTTTTTAATGTTAAAAGCGCGAGATTTTTGTGTTTTTGTTTTTGAGATTTCTTTACATTTTACATCGATTTTACACGAAAATCGATCAAATTCAAGTTGTCGATAGGTGACACCATAGAAAATATGGCCAAATATTCGGTGGTCGTGCAAAATGTTTAAGCAACACTCCATCGGGGTTTACTTCCAGTGTGGAAGGTGCGTGGTAGTGGAGCCTTGTACCCATTTCCCTCAACATGATTATGCCTATAGATTTTTCTTTTGTCTGCGCTTGGGTTATAACTTTTGAAATAATGTTTCTGTTGGTGTAGTTTTAGGTTAGCTTTCTTCTCCAGACTACGAGGTCAAAGAATTAAGAGTTACACTATGTCACTAATCCCAATCCTAACTAGTTTTGCTTAGTATTTAAAAAAGTCATTTTGATAGGTGTTTGTAGATATGTAGTTGAAGGCGAATTTAGGAAAACGAGTGAAAGGAGAAATTATTAAATGGAAATAGCAATGTATTCTTGTTTTTATCGCAACACTCAGTTTGGATATAGATTAAAGGAAAATATTTTTAGCGTTGTTACATATTTAACAATTATTCTTTGAAATCGAGGTGAATAGTGGCTATATATTTACCGAGCCGCGAAAACTGCGAGGTAAATATTCCCAAAACCACTATTCACCGAGATTGAAAAGAATAATTGTTTTAGTATATACACACAAAGTGATCTCAACAAAATCAGAGAGGAAACCATTAAAAGGTACGATTTGATTGACGGATCAAACCACGCGTACGTTTAAAAATAGATCTTTGCAGAATTTTCAAATAATTCACAAGTTTATCACTTCGCAAACAACAGCGTAATGGCTTAAATGGAACCGTTAAAAGTTTGAACTGTTTCCTTACCTAAGAAGAAAAGTAGGGCTTTGTTGTTTTCTGTTGACTCGCCAAGTTTATAGCCAAAAAGGTTTGTTGTGTCGTTCTTCGCATGAAGTGCTGACAAAAATGGCGGCTCGGTTTCTCGAGGTAAGACGTCGTCTTCCTATAGCATTCTTTCTCCTATTTACTTGAAACGTAGAAGTTCTGTAAACATTTGCTTTCAAATTTATTTTTCATAAATAAACTTTGATTTTTGAGCCAAATGTTTCTTGTTAGGAAACGGTGAGTTTACGAAGTGGCCTCTTCTACGCGAATAAACGGGAGTTGTAAACAATCCATCGAGCACAAAACTCAGCTACAGTAAATGGAAAAACGCCGTTTTGAATCCTTTGAAGTCTTTTCTTGCCTTAAAAAAAGTCAGCCCTGGGATTTTGTCGACTTTTAAAGATCATTCTCTTAAAAAATGGGGAAATAACCGAGCTCACACATTATCCACTCGCTAGGAGGTGAATATTGTTGGATAGTCCGAGATAGGGATTCAACCAGATTGCTTAAATCACCAAGATCATCGGGTGTGTATATAATAAAAATTGATAAGACTGGTAGAATATCATGTTAGTACATACAAACGTAGTATGGAAGTGTTGTGTATATCTAGCGGCGAAAGGAAACATGCTGATGTATTATTCACAAAGCTGCCCTTTTGGTAATTGTTTTATAGGACCTTTAGATCAAGAAAAGCAACTCGATCCAGACCACATTTTGAAACCGTTGGTTTACGCAGCAGCAGAAGCCGGTGCCATGGGACTCATTGAAACGATCTTTAGTTTGCCAGCTGGAAGAGTTGTCTTTGAGGCCTACAAAGGAGATTCCTCTTTACCAGAAGACATCGCAGAGGAAAATGGTTACGGAAAGGTTGCAGAATATCTCCGAGACATAACAAAAAGGTTAGTTGAGGATTTATGTACGATTCAATCCCTTATAGCTTCGGTTTTCTCGGCCTGGATAAACATAAATGCTACTTTAGGTATATGCCTGACAATATGTAATGAAAATGCAAAAATGACCATTTTTAAAAAATAATACTTGATTGATTTTAATTTTTACATATTACTTTACACAAAACAAAATACATTTTTTTTACCTTTCATACATAGCCGAAAACGTGAGCAAAAGCACAACAGATCTGAGGAACAATTTCTTTCTATGTTCTCAATAAATAACTTGAACAGATATGTTAAAAAAGGGACAAGGATTCTTTTTAAGTCTCCTACAGTAATTCGTATTCTGCAGGAAACGACCGACTAAACGAGCCCCTGTGGGGTAAGGATGAGAATAAACTTGCCATTCTTTGGCAAGTTTATTCTCATCCTTACGATTTAAGAAAGAATTAAGCGGTAGCTGTCTCTTACGGTAAGAGACAGCTACCGCTTAAATCTGTTGTTCTTGTTTCTTGAGTTCCAAAAGTGAAGTGGACTTTTTTGTGTCAGGTATTCAAAAGAGCAAAGCACCAGCCCAGATCAGTCAACGATTGATTGGCTTGAATTGACAAACGCTTTTGAGGAACTTGGACTAAATCAGTCTGGTAAGTTACAGGCTGTCATTTCATTTTCCAAACAGATTGCTTACCGTTGCTAGCATCTGAACCGCGTATTTTTCTCTCTTATAATTTATCTTCTCAATAACCGTTTGATAACTGATTAAGTCTTATCTAAAAGAACGGCCCTCAACTAAGTCGGATATTAAGACATTCCTATTGCTCAAAGCCGGGAAGAAGAGAGACATTTTCAGAAGAAATTTAATTAGTTGTCGAAGAACTCGTGTTAGGTGGGTGAGGCCGTGTTTTTGGAGTGCCCAGAAAACATTAGGCGCTTGATGAACGACCAATCGATCAATCTCTTTACAACGGCAATCTTGGGGACGGAGGCATGGGGCCGTTGGAGAAAGGTGGCTGTTATGGGAAGGGAAGGATGTATTTTAGGATGGTGAGGGCTTTGAAGAATGCTTATTATAGCATGTTAATACGAAGAACTATCAAACTGACTATGTCAATAAACCAGAAACTCGGATTCAAAGAAAAATGTTTGCAAAACAATGTGATTTAGGGTAAGGAGTACATCTGTTTGTACATCGTTTACTTTTAAATGGCCGTTCAGGAGAGGTTACTGGGGACCCCGCGAATCTACCACTGCGACAGTGACGGTAACGGGAACGCGTAAAACACAACAGGGACTGAGGTTTAAGATACGTAAAAGCGGGTTCTGAAGCAGATTTGTTACTTTGATAAACACCCGCAAGCTTGAAAGCGCGAATTACCGCTGACCAAGGACACAAGGAGGAGTGAGCAATCTTAGGAACTAGAACTAGGAGAGTGCGATCTCGGTATTGGATCGTTTTAGACCAACTAACAACAAGAAGGATGCCCCACAGGAACAATCGAACATCGCATTTTCGCAAGTGGCGCTTGGTGTCAAATTCCGTGATGGAAAGTGGCAGTAAGTTTGACTTGCAAAAGAAGGAGAAAAAAGCTACCAAACATGCTACCCAAAAGGTGGCGTCAAACGAGGAATCAAGATGTAAATGGTATTGCATTTTGTGAAGACCATCCGGTGTAATAGGTAGCTTTTGCGTCACACGTTCTCCATTAATTCGCTTTATGCCTCTCATGAGGGGAGTTTTCTGATGCTTGAATAAGGGGTCTTCAAGAGGGTTAGGGTAGCCATACTGCATGTTTAAAAGACGAACAACGTTGAGATAATTGAAAATGCTGCTAGTAGAGAGTGTTCCGGCGAGGAAGACAATGTAACAGAGGAGGTGGATAGCGCGACAGGGAACTGGAGTATAGCCGAAGAAGAGACGGAGGCGAAGGTATGCTCGTAGCTGCGACTTATAACTTGATGCTGTGGATTTGGCAAAGGCATGGTTGCGGTACATTCTCAGTTCTTCCTGTAGTAGCTGCTCCTGAGTATGGACTGCACCTGTCATAGAAGAGAAGAGAAGGCTGACAGTGAAACCTAAGCTCGGCGGTCGAACGCTAGAAGACGGTTGTGGAAAAGGTCCTGTAGCATTCTGCAGAGTGTAGGGTCATGAAGGCGTGAGATGGCGTAGGCAACGGTGTTAGCCTTTGAAGGGATGTAACGCGCGGTGATTCGAAAATTTTTAGTAGAAGAGAGCCAAACTGTGGAGCGCAACCATTGCATAACTTGGGGGTTGCGACTTTTTGCCTTTGTTTAATGCGCTGATAGTCTTTTGGTTATCAGTGTGGACAACAATCCACAGGTTTCTTTGAGGTTGATATGCGCGTCTGTTAGATCGGGATGATCAGTGGCCCAGTTGGTGTAAAACCAATCACCCTGAAAGAACCCTCCTCCTCCGATAGGACAAGAGAATTCTTCCAAAGTGGTTGGTGTTTAATCAACAAAGAACTCTTTGCCATTAAAGACACTTAGAAAACTCGCCCACCATGATAAATCGGCTGTCAGGGACTTGTTTGATGTGGCACGTGGTGATGTGGTCGCGACAAAGTGTTCGTGATGTCGATTATTCGCCGCAGGAATGTCTGGCCTCCGAAAACTACACGTGCCGCAAACTAAGTGTTTTCGTTACAAGAAAAGCTTACAATCCTGTTCAACGCGTCAGCTGGCTAGAATCGCATAATGACTCACACCTTGAAACTTATTGTGTTTATTTAAGCCCGCTCAATGTGTCATGTGTGGGCGACTTAACCTGGAGGAGTTGAATTCGTAAGAACGGTATCCAGATTCGAAAATAGAGTGGAGAGCCGCCGTCCTGTGTTCAAGTTTTCCATAAAACGTCGCATTAGGAATTTTCAACGTTGTAGTCGTGCAGTGGACGTAAAAGAAATGCACTGAAAAGGGTGATACACGTGCAGAGCTGTTGTTTTGGCCTGAAAACCTATTGGGCCAGTTATTTAAACCAGCCAGTATTAAACAAAAACGTCGTTCTAAGCCATTTACAGTTTGCCCAACTCTTTTATCTAAACCCCGTTTATTGTGAACAGTTTCTTACTAATCATCTAGTGTAGAAAAGCTTTTATCTTCTTAAAATTACCCATTTGGGAAGAGATCTGAAGGTTCTATGATTTCTTAAACCGCGCCTAAGTTGGACTTGTTTAAATAACCGACCAATTTTTTTTTGACGTAGTGTAGTTGCCTTCCTCATCGAGGTTGCTTAAGCTCTCTATTTTGGCAGCTGGGGCGCAATTTAGTGATCGTTGTCGGTGTGGAGTGGTGGTCATTATAGAGAGTTGACAAACAGATGTGTCTTATGTAGACAGGTGTCCGTAAGTAGTAGAAGTTTAACTGTAGGAGTCAGAACTAATGCATGTGCCCAAATGTTCTCGAACGCGACATGAGTTCAACCTTATTACAACCCTTCTTTTAAAAAGCAGCCACAGATACCAATTTAACTTGGTTGGTATGTTTCTTGTCGTCAGTGATAGAACCTTCTTCTGACAAGGAATTCAATCAAATTGGGGAAGACGATATCACGGAAACAGGATACTCCGCTGATGGTGAAACGTTATCTTCTGATTCAGAGAAAGGAATTTCTGATTCTGACGATGGTTTGAATAAGATAGGCACCTGCAAAGGTAAGGAAAAATAATTGCTCAACTAGAAGAACCTTGAAAAAAATGTAGGCTTCAGTATATTTTATTCACTTCACCTGTCTATCATTATGTTTACTTAGCGATACATGTGTTTAAGTATGAAGTTATTTAGTAATACCAAATGTATTGTATCTTTCAAACAAATAAGAACTTTCAAGTCCTTATCGGGAATCTAAGCCTTGACCGTCTTACGGATGGAAGGCTCAATCACTGAGCTTATAGAGAGATCGTGAAAAGCAAGGTCTGTAATTTTTCTGATTCTTTTAATGACGTAACTTCTAACTTACTGGCAATTTTTGCGCGTGTTGCAAAATCAGGGGAGAGGTATTGATAAAACGGACCCGTCGATATTTGCCGTTCAGTTTTTCGAAGTTAAAACAAAAATCAACGTTTGTATTTGTAAATCAATTTTTTGATCGCAAGAATACTTGTTTTTCTTGAATCCTGCGATAGTGAATCTGGGCAGCTTGTCGCAAATGCTAAAACACAAAAAGAAACAAACAGCAAGCAGTTCTGTCTACATGAAGTCCTATGAAAATTACAATGCTTGTATCTAATACGGAGTACCTAAGTTCCGAGTTTTATTGCATTTTTAAACGTAAATTGGCAAATTAAAACAAAAGTATCGTCCATGGAGAATTAGCAGTTTTTGGGGGCAGCAAAAGTGGGCAACAAACAAATTAATAAATGGGTCAGGAATAAAATGCGCGGGAAACTATTGTTTCTCAAACATGAATTGAAAAGACACCGTAAGTGGGCGGGGAACAAAAGAAAAAACAAAGCATGTTTAGGCAAGTACTATAAAGTTTAGAAAAAATGTTTTTCTTATAATTTTTAACTAGTACGCTGTAATGTAAGGTCAACAATCTTGGTGGCCCTTGTCTCTGGTATGAAAATAAAATTGGCCATAAAAGGCTCTCATTTTGCCTCCTCCTATTGTTATTATATCTATGGCACTTGGACACGCTTTCATAAGCAGACTTAAACGGAGTGGCATGTCCCTGAAACAGTAGACGGCGTTTGGATGTCGAGGTTTTTCAAATTGAGAAACCACTTATTAGAACGCGGTTATGTTGAACACGCGAGACTCAAGCCTTTTTAATATAACGGGTAAAATTCATGTTAAAATAAGACATTAGGCATAATTTCAAATACCTTTAATGAGAGGAAGCACAACAAAGTTTAAGAAACCTAACATGCCGTACTGTCAGTCAAATTAGGTTTAGTCCTCATTTTCTGGAATGGCTTGGTTGACAAACAACAGTAACAACAATCAAGCTTTATTCACGGTGTCACTTCATTAAAAGTGCTCTTTCAGTGAGCCGTTTACGAAACAAATTTTAAGAGAAAATACGCTAAAGTATAAATATATATTTATTAAAAACTGAATCGTTGGATAATGCAATTCTAGCATTTTGATTGGCTTAGCCGTTATGGTATATGAGCTATTATACCATGCTCTCCATATATGGTCGGTGTAGGCGTCAGTTTAAAATTGGAAGCTAGCTGAGACTTTTTTTCGCGAAGGATAGAACGACGCCCGAAGCAAATTGTTTTAATTCATTTCTTAGAATACTAGAAATGCAATTTCATCAAAAGAAAAGCAACAAAAACAAACAAAAAAGCCACAAGAGCTTGTTTGAAAGTTTGTCGAAAAACACATGAAAACACATGGGACTAAAGTACCTTGACCAACTACGAAAGAAGACAAGTGTTGTTTCTTCATGATCGCGAAGCCATTCGCCGATCGAGTCACTCGCCGATAGGTAACTGCGGCTTGTTTATTCGACATCAAGAATATAAACCACAAGTAACCAGCTACAAATACAGGCTATGCAGCCATTCACTAGAGCAATCAAAGCGGCGGTATAGCTTCTTTTCTCTTTTTTTGTGGCTTTAAACAACTTCATAACAAGCGACCGAGGTAATAGTTTTTCTTCGTTGTTCTTACTTTATAACTGCACCGAAAATTCAAAGTCACAGTAATTTCGACGGCTGTCACTTAGAAATTCTTTTCCTTCACATTATCTGCCAGGTTTTTTTAGCTGTTCTGCTGTGTTAAATCCTAGAATCCCGATGAGTTTTTAAAAAACTAATGTTCATCGCTACAATGTTTTCATTTTTCATTCATGCAGTCTAGGCGAGTCCGTTCGCGCGTTGACAGTTTTGATAGACGTGTGACATGTGAATAGCGGAAGTCCCTTGTCTTTTCCGGTTTGTTCTAGTCGGGGAGATTAAACGAGATTTTGTGGGCTATTTTAATAAAACAATTATTCCACTCGCGCTTGTTGGATATGAGATGATTATCGCCAACTCGGCGCTACGCGCCTCGTTGGCTATCTATCATCTCATATCCAACGCGCCCTCGTGGAATAATTGTTAAATATACTAAAAGAAACTATCCTAGTAACCTACAATATACATTATATAATATAATTTATAACTAAAATACGTTCTATCACAACTCCCTCTAGGCAATCCCCGGTTCAAGAGAAAGTCAGGGCAGAATTGAAAGAGTTGAGACTTATCTCATCTTTTAGCTCTTTTTCTAGGCCATTCCACGACTGCCCCCATATAGCTAAAAGCCCGCTTAGCACCTTCAGTACGAGGCCTAGGTACAAAAAAATTGTTCAAGGCGCCTCGTACGTTGTTGGAATGAACCCGGGAGGTTGGTTTAAACACGTTCGTTAATCTCTCGGTGTAAAGGTTATTCAGAGATTTAAAAACACTTATTGCAAGCTGGTTAGAGCGTCTTTACTCAAGGGTATCTCATCTTAAGTCTTGGAGAATATCCGCAAATCTTCTATTTGCGGCCCGCACAGGGCGCGCAGCTACCTTTTTTTTTTTGTCTTAAGCGTCTGAGAACTCGATTTGTCGGGAGATTTTCCTATAAACTTGCACACCGCTTACTATGATTAATCATTACCATTTGAAACTTATTTGACCAAATTTTAACAGACGGGTTTTTAGGTAATCAATAATATAATTGTACTGTAATTATTAAATGTGTCACAAAATTCGTCCGTTCAACTTCATTTTAAAGTTCTCATTATTAAAAATGCGATAGAAGTAAAAATTCTGCCAAATATCACAAAATTTTAATAAGTAGATTTCGAGTTACCGTCTTCTGTGTACCATTGATTTTTTCGCCGCCTTGTTTGTTTGTCTAATTTAAAACACGCGCTACCGCTGACCGCTCGCAAAACTGTGTTCAGCCACCTTCAGCAGCGGACGTTTTTGAGGTCACAAAGGTCAGAAAAGTTGCGCCTGGTCTGGATCGAGAATGGCACAAAATTCGAAGCTTAGGCAATGAATGGTTTTTGGTATAAAGCGAGTCAATTCGAAATAAGAAAGATCTTTGTCGCCGAAGGTGACTCGTACGTCGAGCGGTAACGTCGAGCGAGTTGCGAGCGGTAACTCTCTCTAATATCATGACAAATAGTGAACAAAAATTGAGAAAAGCCAACAAAGAACTCAAGGACGAAGTAGCGGAGCTTAAAGTGAAGCTAGAAAAGGTTTTGAAAGAGTTAAGTGAACGAACTGAAGAATGCAATCTAAATGTCGGTAATGGCGTCGAAGTGTTGTCACCAGACAAAACCAAATCAGTGGAGTTTGTTTCAGACCAGTATGATGATTTAATTGCTTTCAAAGTAAGTGCCAGTAAAGAGCTTGAAGAAATTAGGGCAAGACTCGATAAAATATTTGAGACCTGCGACCGCATCCAGAAATCGCTAGATGCTTTTGAACTGTACAGCTACCAATTCAACATCAAGAGAGTCGGAATGCCGATGGTTGCTGAACGTGAACACCCTGAGCAAACTGCAAATCTATGCCTACAGTTATTTTCAGCCTTGGGAGTAAAGGGAGTGTCGATCCAGGATATTGATACGGCCCACCGAGTGCCGTCTATGAAGCCGTCAAATCGACCCAATGCAATCGTTTGTAAGTTTGTACGAAGGCTAGCTAAAGACCAAGTAATGGCGGCCAGGAAGAAAGTTGGTGGCCTCAAGGCCGAAGAACTTGGATTTGCAGCTGATATCAATGTCAAGTACCTTAATATCTATGATCACTTAACGCCACGGTTACAAGC
>CALNXI010000061.1:146470-157119 GCA_942486025.1 Porites evermanni | reverse complement strand
AAGCTTTTAAAAGATCACTAAAAGAAATGCTACTCGATTTCCTTGAAACTGAAGACTCCTATATTGATGTGGATACGATCATCGTGAAAATGAAAAAGTAATTCTCTTGTCCTTTATTTTCATTTTATTTTATTTTTAAAATTTCACTTTAATTATTGTCCTTGCATTTAAGTAGAACTTATCTATTTAATGTAAAATGTATATACTTATATAACGCCTAATTTCTTTGTATTTGTCTAGTTTGTTGTAAATTATATAGCCTGGCCTGCCTCGAATAGCCTCGCTAACTGTAGGCCAGTCCCAATGTATCTTTTACTATATTTTCAAATTTAAATAAAGTTGAAGTTGAAGTTGGTACTTTTTCTTTGTCCCATTCTCATATGAACATTTCATCTTTCACCTTTATTCTCCGAGCTTGAAATACCATCTTGTAGTATTTGATTGTGTACACACAAATAGAGCGAATGAAAATTATAGTACATGATAGCGAAGTTAGCGGTCCTTTTTATTTGCAGTTTCGTAAGTACAATGAGATTTAGTTTGCTATTCCTTTTTAAAGTCGACTGCGCCCAATATAACAGGTGTTTAACCCGCAGTAGCTACAAAAACGTTCGTTGGATAAATATGCAATCAACGCGATGCACAAAAACACGCAGTCATAACATTTTAATTTTATACTTTTCCTTGTAAAAAAATTAATAATTCATGCAGTCGTAATTATCGGCCCTTAAAGTTACAGCAAGATAATACTCTTCTAAATAAGATGTAAGGTCACTTGATGATGATCGTACGGACGTGAAATCGATTAAATCTTAAGTAAATCTTGCCACCGTCAAATTCTGCAACCCACTGGAGATAGCTGGTTTAACCTGTCGAGTTCAAAGAAAGAGTTATAGACTGTTTACCTGATGTTTACACCTTTGAAAACATAAAATTGATCGCAAAAAGGTTTTCCCTTTCTTTTAGGCCAGCATTCGCTAATTACCAAAATAATTCTTACCCAAACGTAAAATTTCGAGTACTCGCATCTTGCGTTCTATCTTGAACTTCAAAAGTAGCGTTTTGGCGTCCAGCGGCGACCTGACCTCGCGGACATAAACACATGTGCAGTATGTAGACACTAGCATGAGTGACTTCCTGTCGGCGCTCGTGACCTCTAGAACGTCTGCTGTTTAAGGACGCTCGCAACCATTTTTAAAGGTCTCACCCCTTCGTGTTTGATGTTCCATAACTTTGGCTGTAATGCATTTACGGAAAAGACACAAAGCGAAATAACATACACCTAATTGCAATAAATTGTCATAGAAAAAAGCAAAAAGCAAAAAGACAAATAGGAATAAATTAGCCATGTGATTTACATTTGCGTATTTTAATTCAGTATTTAACAGATATTTCGGAATTCATTCACAATAACAAGAGATAATTCTGTAATTCCACGCTTGAAGATAGACAGGCGCCATAGTCATTTTAGAGCCAACATTCTCCATCAACAGAAGTCGCACAATTCGAAAAAGAAAAAGGTAAATTGACGCGAACGATATTAAGTCTCAGTTGTCGCAATTTCAGTCGCCAATCTATTATGTCCTGACAAACCAAGCTTGGTTTGTGGCTCACGTGAGGAATTGGCGGAGGACCCCCTTACCCTCTCCGCGATGAAAAGTCCTGCCTACGCCCCTGATTTGTTGCTTGAAAATTGTGATCAATGGTGTTCTGCACTGCAAACCATACGCAGACTGGCTTTTCTATTTAGCACTAATCTAAAAAACGCGTTGAGTTCTGGAGTTTACCCCAGGCTATATTTATTGAAAAAAAATGAGCCATTATTTCTTTGGTAGTTATCTGATGTGCTTTGTAATTCGAGCACGTTTGAAATTCGCTAGATGAATCAACCTCGAATTGCATTAGAATGACATCAAGAAACTGACGCAAATGATTTCTCTCATATTACGTGATTAATATTCAGCTATAAGCGTGTGTGTTGTGAATGTTGCAAGCTATGATAATTACATGCTAATTAATTCCTATTTAACTTTTTGCTTTTTTCTATGACAACCTTATTGCAATTAGGTGTATCTTACATTGAACTTAATTTCAGAGTATGTTTTGTTAACATTGCCGCTTCCATAGAAACAGAATAACGATGACATGAAGTCTACAAATTTTCTCGAAATCTAGCAATAAACTGTTAAAGTCCTCTAGTGTGCTAACAGTTTAAATCACTGTTTTTACCTTTAGATTAGAAAAAACTCTATGAGAGTGTTTTTGATAAATAATGTTCTAAAAATTTTGTATCCCCAAAAATGTCGTTTTCACTTCTTGTTTTTTAGCTCATGGATGACGTGGTCATGCCATGGGCTTTTAGAGGCACTCGAATGGCACTCGATCACTCACTCGCTCACTCACTCACTCGATTCTCATTAATTTATTCATTAAAGTCAGATTAAACACTTTCCTCTTACCTCCCTTACTTAGTATTACTTTTGTTCCAAGTGCCTTTTACGCATATGTTTGGAATATTCTAGAGGGTACTAGTAAAGCATATTTTTTTCCCCGACACATCAGTTATAGAGATGGGTTTTGTATAAATGGAAATATTCTAAAGAACACTGATAATATCATCTGCACGAAATGGACTTAGAAATGTTAAAAGGACATTGGAATAATTGAGCGTGTTTCATTGTTGTATATTTGGACGAACTGTACATATTTGTTCCCGATATTACTTGATATGGAAAAGATGTGATGGACAGGAGTGTGAAAGAGCTATCGCAGCTTGACGATGGGATTTCGTTTAGGGAAAAGCGAATAAGCCAAAGAGCCTTATAATCACTGCAAAAAAAACGGTCCTCGAATTGTTAAAGCGACGTTGAGGAGTAATTATTGTGGTTTATTGTTATTTGGACGAATCCATTCGACCAGTTGTCTTCGTATGCAAACAGGGAATGAATTAATGTTGTATCAACTGGAAGCACAGGTTTTAGAACCAACAAGCGTTACGCTATTTTGCTTGAATTCATAGGTGATCTTTGCCTTAAAGTAGGTTTTTGTTTGTCGGTGATTTCATTTAGCAGTGTTATTAATGTAATTTCTACAAGAAAAGCTGCGCTGGTATACACAAGTCTCTAGAACATTTAGGTGGAGGAAGGCAATCGGATACTTCGACTGCGTTTAAATGTTTTTAAGCTAGGTCAGAGCACGTACAGCTTTGAGCTTAATCCGTTTTAATAAAATAATTTTTAGCTAGTGTTTATCAAAAGCGCGTTCTAAAGCAGTTTAATTTAGCCATAAACGCCTGCATTTAATAGATCGTTCTACTTATACCACGGGTACCCAACGACAATTTTCGGAAAATATTTATTCGGAAGACGATTTGAGATCTAGAATTTTCGGAACATTTTTTGTAAACTTTCTTGCTTGCCTGCCTCTCCTAGGATTTTCGAACATCTAAAAAATGGTATTATTGCCCATTTCTAACGGATTTTTACCCTAAAAAGGTCGCCTAGAGTATTCGGGAGCCTTTTTTCTACGTGAAATTTTCGAAAAGGTAAGTTTTTCGGATCACTAGACTTTCAGCTAGGAAATCCGAACAGATGAAAGATTTTTAGGGAATAAAAATATGCCTATATCTACCGTTTAAATACTAAAATACGTTTAACAATGCTATGTTTAAGTGGTTTTCAACTATATTCTCGTTGGGTGCCCCTGATATGTTAGGTACTCTTTGTGAACAGCATAATTTATGGAAACATTCATTTAAAAGCATCGCATTTTTAGGAAACCTTCGAGGTCCATTCAAATAATTGTTTAAAACCACGGTTTAAATAAAACTCGGACTTATGTAAAACTTAGCTATTTTACAAGAAAGTGCACTGTCGTTCGGAATGTGTTTGACGGTCACATGAGAAAGCAAATTATTTTACAACTAAAAAGCGTTAATAATTGCTTCTAGAATATTCAGGTGCGCCAGGCTTCGCATATGTCTCCCGTTTGTTTGTTTCGGCATATTTGCGTGTAGTTTGCCGGACCACGGGGCACTGCTTCTTTCACACACGAGTGATTCTTGTTCTAACGTTTCATTCGATTCAGTTATTCAAATAACCTGAAATAACTCAACCTTTTTTTGTATCGGAGTGAAAATTGGTTAACCAAAAATTGTCGAAAAAGAGAAACGCTTCGCGAAACTGATATCACCGCAGCAGGTTAACCATTTTCTACTCCCATAGTGAAGTAAGACGGTTGAGTTATTTGAATAACTGAATCAAATGAAGCGTTGGCCGTTGGAACAAGAATCACTTGTGTGATTTTTAAATATGGTTAGTACAGTCGAACCTCTCTACAACGGCAACCTTGGAAACAGAAGAAAGTGTCCGCCGTGGAGAGGTGGCCGTTATGGGGAGGTAGGGCTGTCATATGACAAATTTATTTGAGGGAGTACAACATCGGTTATGGTGTTAAGTTCTTGCTTACTGCATCCCATAATGTCAATTCAATCATAAATAATATACAGAGAGATAGCACAAAAAACTTGAATGTTTTGAAACAAAATGTTAACGCGACAAAACGAACAAGTATCGTAGACAAATTAGAGGCACGTCTGGCTTTCGTCCAGTACCTGTGACCACTGTTGCGCCTACTAACTAATTTGCATTATGAAAATTAGCACTTACACGACGGGTGCAAGCACTCGCTTTTTCACAGTACAAGAGCCTAGTTGACGTGTCATTTCCGCCCTGTCACCCGTCGTGTAAGTGCTAATTGTCATAATGCAAATTAGTTAGTAGGCGCAACAGTGGTCACAGGTACTGGACGAAAGCCAGACGTGCCTCGAAGTCCGGCACAAATGGCTCGATTTAATGGGGAAATTATGGATCTTTTTTCGAGCCGATCTCCCAGACAGCAAGAAGAGGTTTCCCTCTTAGGCCGGCGCTGAAAAATGTGTAGCGGATTTGAATTTCGACGAAAAAAACGGCATTCTTGTTGCGACTGGTCCAGGACCCCGACAGATCGAAGTGACTAGCCTTCACTTCGTGCTATGAAAGGAGTAACAGTGGTTACGCAATAAAGCCAAAAAAACAGTAAAACGACAAATAGACACCAAAACGCAGTGGAATACATTGCAGGTAAGTCTTTTCTATTCAATTCATTTAAGAAAAAGTAAGGTTTTGCGTTATTTAGCGTGCGCAGATCTCAGTAATATATTTCTCATACAAAGTCTCTTACATTTTCAACGGTCGCCTGTAACGCGAAACCGGCGCGTCACCTATGTTATGTAAATTATATTACACCCTTCCCTCGCAACGTGAGTTTGGGCCGCCTGTGTAAAAACTGGCCGTTGTCGATAGGTTATTTTGGCAGTTGGGGACACATTTCAGTGGCCGTTGTCGTTCTAGAGAGGTTTAAGAAAGAGTCAATGTATGGACTGTCCGCCGGGACAAAAAAAATGGCGGTTGTGGAGAGTTGGCCGTTAGTGGAGTTTCGACTGTAGATGGCTATGATGAAGAAGTGCAATGATATATTTGTCAATGCCATATAATTTATCTTTCTTCTTGTTCGACCAACTGACTGACACGTTCTCCAGGGTGGTGCAGAAGTTGGCCAAAGTATAAAGGCAAGAGCCCAGCAGATTTAGACTTTCTCGAAGTCCTTCGTTTCTCATTTCCGGTTCCGGTAGTAGGCCTCAGCGCGAAGGACAAGCTCCCGCTCGCGCTTCGCGTTCGAGAAAACTTTTGAGCTCGACTTGTAAAACGAGTACTGGACAATTAGGCGCTGCTTACGTTTGCCGTCACGATGTCGTGCCTAGAAGTGATTTCATAAACCTGATAGGTACCATATTTTGTCAAATTGTAAATATAAGGTGCGGTTACACACACCGCGGTAAATTGTATTTCCCACGCCAACGAAGGCGTGGTAAACTTTAACGTGGGTTTATTTTCACGTGAGTTAATTCCCAAGGTAATTTAGTCGCTTTTACGGCTTCATTCGCGCCATTGCGGTAATAATCGCTGTCGATCATGGCAGTATTTCATGTTATGTTGAAAATTTACGTATAATTAAGCTGAACTTTCAACTGGCGTGTTAGCCCTGATAATTTAGCAAAGGTAAATAGCATTTTTCTTTTTTTAAATCTTGCCCGAAGATTTCACTTTACAGTTCACCTGCATCCACTGTTCGATTACATGCCAGGACTGAATAGAACCTTTTTGGAAATATCTTTCCTATATCTAGCCCAACAAACCAGTTCAAAATTTACCTTAATATTTCCCTGTTACTTTTATCGTAACGTGAAATCTGCATAATTGTCAACATCGATTTTTTTCTCTAAACAGCGCGAAAGAAAAACGTTGAAAAAAGCAATTTTTTTGCGGTTTCAAGTTGGTGTCAAATAAAGAAACCTGATTGGCTCTCTTACCTAGGGTATCGAAAAACCCTAGCGATTTACCACGTTTAATATTATGGGCGGTTTCTGTCTTTTTTTTTCTTTTTTGACGTAACCATGGATATTTCCCTTGGTAAATTTATCTCGGGAAAGTCTGGTCACACGCACCACGCCAATTTCCCGCGGTAAAAGAGTCATTTACCAAGGTAAAAGTTTCCTGTGTAACCGCACCTATAGTTTGCAGTGTAGTAGTATGAAGTGGGAGGGGAGGGCCATGTATGAATGACATTAGCCAATTGCTGTCTCGGTATTAGTTTAGGTGTGTAGTGTATCTTATGTTTTCGTCTCATCCTTATCAGTGTTATGCGTATTTGATCATATTCTAATGTTGAAATGCGAAATAGAGACATTGCCACGATTACGTTTTGTCACTTGTTAGGAATGAAAGGTTCAAGCGATGTTTCATCAATAGATGTCTTTTTAATTTTAGTTAGATTTTCAATTTACATGTCATATTTTGTGTATATTATTCTGCTATTATTGACTCACACGTATGCTTGTGGGTGTTATTTTCAATAAAGACGTCATCATCGTAAATAATAATAACAAATAATAATAATATTATTATTATTATTATTATCATTATTATTATTATTTAAATCCAAATTCTTTTATCGATAACAAAGCTCAATCAATCAATCAATCAATAAAGCTTTATTAACGGTATCTATAAGCTAACTATAAAATCCTATTTACAATTAATTGCACTTAAAAAACCATTCAGTCAAAGCACTATTTATAATTCCTTTCGATTCAAAAAAGGACACCCAATTTCGATTGAAAAAATTCATTCCATTAAAATTATAATATATATTCGAAAAAAAATCAATTAAAAAACGGTTCATCTCAACTTAACTAAATTAGCGAGCTCCCGCCATTTAAAATCACACACGCTTATTATCATTATTATTATAATTAATTCCGAGCGTAGCGACTTTATAATCTCGTCGCTCGCGAAGCGCGCGCACAGTCTGCTAACCGCGCGTGGGCTTAGCCAGCTTCAAAATTCGATGCCCCATAAATCTATGATTATATTCTTGGTGTCCACCAATGACGTCATGTAGCGTTTCGTCATGGAGCATTTTGCGTTTCCAGGCAACATAGACTTTGCCGCCGATGACTAGGGTGCATTTCATGTATTATTCATGAAGGCTGTTGTGTTTATTCATCGTCTGTGAAACATTGTTTACCCCTGATGTTTACAATCAGTGAATCACGAACAATTTCCCATGCTAATGACAGAGAGCTGCAAGCACAGCAAGTGGCTGCAAATCCTCGCCGAGGAAGATTTTCCATTGAAACTCCTCTGGAGAACGCCGATTAAAATTCATCGACGAGCGGATCGAAGAAGACAACCGCTAAGCAGAGAGAACATCGCTTAGCACAGCGAAGGCAACGTCGTCAACACAGCGACCACAAACGTGTACAGAAGCAGCGACAAAATACTATAATTACACTGTAAACGAAACGAAACCGATGAAGAGAGGGAATACCGACTGCCGACGCTTCAAAAAGCGACGAGACTGGATCAGGCAACGCTTAAAGTTTATAGTCAAAATTATCTTCGATGCAGCGATATAGGCAGCAAGAATAATATGCACGTCAAGAGTATCTTTCAAAAGGCCTTGGGACAGCCGATCAGCCTTTACACCATGAGCAACAATGGGTTTGACATAAGCTTTATTTTACAATGAACAGTTTAGAACACCGATAATGTGTGACATGTTTAGGGAAGCGTTACATTTGGAAACAAAATCCTTGCTGAACAAAATTTTCGTTTACAATTTTCATTACATTTACTTCCCCAAAACCATCCCAAGTAAAATTTAAGCAATAGAAAACGTTTTCCGTGTTTGCATAGCCTGATATAAACACGAGAGGGGTTGGGAGAATTCGAGACAGTTATGCAAGCCCGAGACGAAGTCGAGGGTTTGCATAACCGTCGAGAATTCTCCCAACGCCTCGAGTGTTTATATCAGGCTATGTAAACACTCCCCCCCCCCCCCCCCCCCGAGCTTCGCGTGGTTCTGCGATACACGTATTATTATTATTATTATTATTAGGCATCCTAGGGTTTTTTTATACTGTTAGGGTCACTAATTGCCCCAAGAACGTCTGCGTAGGAGGCTTGTCACTTTCGTAGTAATTTGCTGCAACCGTAAAGTAACGACCGGCCAACGCTTGTAATATGGTTAAAACTGTTTTTAGGATACAGCATAGATGAAAAAGTACAATGGATGGGCCAAGAGGGAAGGGACGAAACAGCTGGAATACTACCTGAGTCTCTAAGAAGTATAGGACTCAAGAATGTTGCCGACAGATTAATTTGCCCAAGCAGAGATTCAATCCAGGTGAATGGATGTGGGGGGACTTTAAAAAGATTTTGTTCCTGCGTTTTGTGTAGCTTTAATACGCCAATAGTTCTCACTTTTGTACGCTAGGAATAAGCCATATTAGAATTAATGTATATGGCTTATACGATATTTTTTCATCACAATTGTCATCGGCTGTTGAATAAACTTCGGTTATCTAGCTATTGCTTTATCACACTATTCGGTATTGTGGTATTCACCGTAATATTGTCGTGTTCTAAGCCTAATCTCCTACAATGTTTTAACTGAAAGAAAGTAATTGAAGTTCACTTGGTGTTTAATTTGAATGTAACTGGTTCTTTTACAGACAGCATCATTCGTGTAGTGTAAGGTATCGCTTCCATGGTTCTCAGGCAGTGGCTTACCGTTAATTGTTAGCTAAGAAAGACCTCCATAAGTGCATTGATTGCTCTGGATGATATAAACATAAATTTTGTTTTTTTCTCACTTTATCGGAGAAACAATTGCATTTCGCATAATATTATTAAAAAAGTGCAACAGAAATAAACTCTCCAGGGGGTACCCAACCAAGATGAAAACTCACGGAAATTCCAGGGTGTAGGAGGGTGTGACAAGCAGCCTCTGGAAAAGAAAATTCCCGCAGGGTCTGGGTCTAAAGTAAAAGTGCCCTCCGTCAGAGGGGGGGGGGGGGAAGGGGGGGGGACTTTTTCTGGAAATACAAAATAAAGGAAAATTGCCTCTTACCCCGGGGAAATGTGGGGTGGAGTGTAGAACTGTAACCACATTATCACACTTGGGTAAAAATGGTTCCTTTTTTTTATCGCGCGAAAAGCCAAACAACTTGACGCCACAACCATGTTTACATACTCTCATGCAAACACTGCTCTCGGCCAATCAGAGCGCGCGTACTATCTTAGTTATTTTATAAATATTATTAATGTATAGCAGCGTTATACATAAGCTGTGTCTTTTAAGTGAAGCATAGCAAAAATTTATTATTGCTGGCCTCATATTTTCGATCCTACTTAATATTCGAAAAGAACATCTGGATCTCGGATCTCCTCACAATATTAGTGTGTGACATGTGTTACCATGCCAGAAAAATAATCATTCCCCGTAAGTCAAGTCAGGGATTTTCAGTATAAGTCAGGGAAAATGTAACTCGTTCAAAGAAGCCAGAGAGAGGGGACATATTCCTGTATATTCACCGAAGTTAAAGATGTTCCATTGGCACAATATTGTTTCAAGAATTCAAACGACAAGCAGATATAGGGTTTCCTATGAGATCCATCCATTCTGCACTTTACATTAACGATAAATTCGTGTATTAAATAGGTGGACAGGATGGCTGTGATGGAAGTTTGTGCATTTATTTTGTGTACCAGACACAGATGACATAAGACAAAAGAACAAAAAGCCATGAAAACATACCAAGCAGATTTTCCCTGAACAGAAAACAAAGAAGTCTTTTGTTTGGGAATTTAAAAAACTATGTCTCTGGCAACCATGTCTTAACAAGCTCAAGCCTGTTGAGAATTGAAATACTGATCACCTTCAACATTACTTGTATGTGGACATTTCATACAAATTCACTCTTGCATGAGTATTTGTTTCTCATGCATGTACATAAAGAACTATAAACACTTTCATAAATGATTGGTATTTTTTACAGTGATAATTCAGTGCTAATGAGGGTACCGGATATTCAATAATCATGAGTCATGATCACTTTTATAGTTCTCCTCAACTGCATCCTTAATCAGGGGCGGATCCAGGATTTTTTTTAGAAGGGGTTGCACTCGTCTCTTGCTCTACTTCAACACCAATAAACCACATAGTTTTTTTTTTTTTGGCAGAATACCAGTTGTATTAGAAAACCG
>CALNXI010000061.1:119894-144440 GCA_942486025.1 Porites evermanni | reverse complement strand
CGGGGGGGGGGGGGGGGGGGGGGGGAAGAGGGGTGGACATTTTCTGGAACTACACAATACAAGTAAATTGCCTCTTACACCGGAGAAATGCGGGTAGGCTGGTAGAACTGTAACACCATTATCACATCTGGGAAATAATGGCTACCTTTATTTAGCTACCGCGCAGACATGTTCACCCTCCCATACCCGTAGGCAAAGACAGTGTATCTTAAGGTCACAGTATTAACTTATCAAGGTAGTCATCCTTGTTATATCTTTCTTTCTGTGGGAGGGGGGCAGTGCATAAGGTTGCTGTGTAGGCTTGATCAAGATTGGTAACTTAAGTTCTATTTAACTATGCCAGTTGGAATTCTTATTCGCAGTCTATGTTCTTGTTATTCTAATCATTTTATGTTTCATAATCCCTGAAGAGGGCCCATAAGGGGAGTGCATTATATTAGCCAGTATCATTGTTATGGGGTTAAGACAAGAAACATGTGATCACGGTAAAGATATAATATTCTCTTCTCCATCCAGAGCCTGAGAGATCAACTGGTCATTGCTTTAGAGAATGAGAGGAAAGCAAGAGAAGAAGTAGAAAAATTAAGGGAAGAAATAAGAGCTGAAAGGGAATCAGTTCAAGCTGCAAGACTGATACAGAGGCAGAAAAGAGAGGTTGAAATTAAAAGGCAAATGGATACATTCAGTCACTCAAAAGAGGCAATGAATCAAAGACTCGATTCTCTTGTCACATCCTTAAGTCATCTCTCCAAGGTTCAAGTAGAGATTGGGGGAAGAAAACTTGGTAGGCATAACTTTTTTAGTTAACTTCTTATGCAGTCACACCTTAGGAATAAAATTTAGGGGAAAACTTCTCTGCTTGAGCCTCAGCCTTCTGGTTGTCTTCCTGTGCACAGATAATCACATTCTGAAGAGTACACAGAAGCCTCCTCACAAGTCCCCTTTAATCATATGGATACCATTGTGGTTTTTGAAAAAGTGTTAACCTAAAAGTTCTTCATTAAAGTTCATTTTTGTTGTTCTTTAAATGTTTGATAAAAATGCTTTGTAATTCGCTAATAAGAAGCCTTACAGAAAGCACTTCTCAACTATGAACTTAAGTTATTTTGTTGATTTTCAGAATTGGATACAAATGATGGGATTTCAGAACAAGTAGTTCAGCTGAAAAAGGTACCCTTTCAGCTCATCATGTAATTACTACTTTCAGTACACATTCTTACAACCTTAAGATCTATAATAAAATGTTTTTCATCACTAACTTTTAAGTGTTGATTTTTTTAGGCTTTTGATGAATCAGGAAGGCAACTTGAAAAAACTTATAGGAATACCTTGGAGGTATAGAAAAGGTTATTTCCTTATATTAATATGTCCTAAGCCACTGCCTTTACCAAAATGAAAGTTTTGCAAGGTTACAGTCATGCATTCCTTCGTTTTTTCTTCGTTACATTGGACAAAAATTATTGAGAAGTTTGATGACAGATTCATGAATTACTTTAGCTATTGTTTGTAAGGTCTTACAAGAGTAATGGCCTTATTTTTTGCTTCTTTACCACCTCGTGGAAAGAGATTTATATGATTTAATGTCAAGATTAAGCTGCTGTCCTCTAAAATGTTCTTTTTCTGTTTGCAGATGTATGTTCAAGAAGTAGAAGACCTGAAGGCTGAATGTTCAAGAGGAGATTTCCTTGCCAAGGTATTTGAAAACTTAAGCATTTCAATCCAGAGCTGAACACTCTTTAAAACCCAGTCAACTCATTTGTGCTTGGATTTGCATGGATGAAGGGCTAGCACTCCCAACATAATCTCTTGAATACTTTTATGATAGCTCGTCTAAGCTGTCCTCTCAATCAGGGCGGATAAAGGTTGGGCGGTGAAACGAGCGCGTCCGAGCAAAAAGGTGTGATGCAGTGGACTGGGACTCTGCTTAGAAATGTCGCTTGTTTCCGACTTCGGTCAGGGCTTGCGATGTGGTTTATACATTAGACACTGCCGCTGTCACTGAATTATAGCGGCTTGATTTGTTTTCTTGCACTTCTTCCTCGTTCGTTTGTGCTGTTACGCTGTCTCCGAGAGGCAAATGTTGCCATTTTTTGTGGGAGGTTAGTTGGAGTAGACAAACATCTCTTTCAAAGGGTTTCTTTTATTACATTCATGACTTTACCACTGAATTATATTTTCGTTTTGCTACTCGCCAATGTCGATGTTATTCCAAAACAAAAACTGCTAAGTACTGTCTAAAACACGAAGGAAAATCTCATCCATGTCATCCATGGCAAAACTAAAAGACAGCAGATCGTGCTTCATAACTAGATGACGTGTATTTTATAAATGCGTGCAGCTCGTGCAAGGTGAAATTATGCTAATTTAAATCACCATCATCGTTCTTTTTAATTTTGAAAAAAACATCTCATACGTCTTTCTGTTTCTTCGAAACTTCAAAATTACTTTCCCCTCAGTTTTTACTGTTTACCTTGTTTTGTTTTAGAGAGAAAAACGGAGAAAAAACCTTACAACTAACCTCAATAAATTTTGTTTACATGCGGTTGCCGGATTTGCAACGCATTGCGCGAATCGCCATGGCGCGTTGCACCCGAGAAGCAAAGTTTGAAGAAGTACAACGCCACTATATCAATATATATCAATCTAATTTTTTGTTATGTTATACAAAATTTATCCCCCTTTAACATATGTAAAAATTGAGGTTAAGAAGTGTTAAGCTTTTGCAAACGAAACGGCGAAAGACGACTAGGTGATATTTAGTGGAAGGAAGAGGTATTCAACACTTTCAAATTAAACTCAAATTTTGGCATTATAGGACCAACAAGTTTGACTTATAGACGTACAGACACAAACATATGAAACTGTTTATTGATATTGTTTTGAAACGAATTTATCTATTTAACATTATAGCCTGAAATTACAGAAAGAAAAGAGGATTTCCGGTTTGCAAAAAGAAAAATTTCGCCGGCCTTCAAGCGCACCGGAAGCGCGGAAAGAGCGCTCGTGCCAGTCCTACTCCGCATCACACATTAAATGAAGAGCGGAGCGCTCGTTTCACCGCCCAACCTTTATCCGCCCTGCTCTCAATTGTTGAAACCAGTTCTTGTGTTCCATTATCACACAAATGCAGCAGAAAGTTTATTTAAAATCCTTCCTTTTCATTTACTTATACCTTAGATTAGACCTTATATAGATTTAGGGAGGGCTAAAAGCGAAGCTTCCGTTTATATACTTCTCATAAAAGTAGCAAACTTTAAACTTATTAACTTAAAGCCATGACAAAGAAATATTCAAATCCCTACTTGACATTTGGAGCCTTTCATTTACCTTTTGAGGAGAAAATATCCCACAAACACCACTGAAATGAATAGACTCTCCCATCGAGCTCAAAGCTAGGCTTCTGTTATTTAAATTATTGCACTAAATGGTGGCATATTTTACAGTTACAAAATTAGGAAAATGATCAGTATTAGACGGCAGGGTGGAAAATGATCGATTTGAACGTGTACAGTAAGCCGAAGATAAGTGAACAATACTGCTTTGAATTAAAGGGAAGATTGGGTTGTCAGGGCAAATTCTTTTTACATAATGTGACACAAGCATCTTTTCGACTTTGCTTTAAGTTCGCCATCCCTGCCTTAGCCAGTGCTTCTTCGTATGAAGTAAAGAGATAAATAGCGCAGAGGGCGCGCTTCTGGATTTTCTCCATGTCATTAGCGAGATAATTGGGAAGATAAGCCAAATCAGCAGCTGCTTATTCAAGTACCGATCTGACAAGCTAACAGTAGACAATAACAATAATACGTATATTTAGCCAGGGCTAAAAGCGAAACTCCCATTAATAAATTTGAAATTTAAATCAAACAATAAACTTGTATTCCACAAATCAGTTAACTTTGGAGCACATTCATTTGACTTTGAGGGATGGAAAGTTAAGTAATTTTATAGAAAAATAATTTGCAAACAGTCCAAGAGTGAACCAAATCTTACATGGAGTTGATAGCCTATATGTACACCCAAAAAATAGCGATCATGTTCGATCACATTTAAGAGCCATAATGACAGGGTTGTCACTAAGGGCCGGAGGCCGGGGATTTCCCCATGGCTACTCAGAGCATGGCCCCCGGCTACTTTCGTCGTTCAATTAAACCAAAAGAGCACACCTTTGAAACACACAAAGATTAATGTATCCATCAAACTAAATGCAAGTTTCATCTGCAGCAGGTTTAAGTAATTTTGAAATACTCGCGTGCAAACACTAAGAAATGTCGGGAAAATACATCTGACTTAGATTTGGTAGTAGTACACACGCGCGTAGGGGAGTTTTAGCAACGACGACGGCGAAGGCAACGAGAACGTCAAAAAAGCAATAGGTTTATTGAGCAAAACAACTAGTTTGCACGCGCATCACGCTTTTTTGTACATTTCTTTGCCGTTACTGCACGACTACGACGTGAAAATGCCTAGTTTCACGTTTTATGGAGGACGTAAAACAAGCGACGTCAAACTTTTCTTTCTCTTTCTAAACTTGAGTGCGGTCCCAAAGAAATCAAATCCAGGGAAATTGGCCTATGTTAGCTATTTTCTGCGAATTGAAATAAACGCGACAAAGTTGGGAAAAAAAGCCAATTCATTTTAAAAGTGACGTTTTCGCTGCCGTTACCTTTGCCGATGCTAAAAGTCCCTAGTTTTAACCTTTGTGTCGGCTTTGTGTTGAACATGTCGAAGAAGTGGCCAAGGAATCTGCACTCTTTGTTCACGATGAAAGACCTGAGCAGATCTCTGTTGACATAACAAGTTGAGGCTTCATCCGAGCGTTAAATCTCGCTGATGCTGAGAAGGGGCTCCATGACTGCTTGCGACTTCCCCGGCTACTAAAAACAAATACCCGGCAACTTGAAATCTTAGTGACAACCCTGCATAATGGCTCTTGATCACGGTAGATTAGGCCTGGAAAACAAATCAGGGCGAATTTTTTGCGTTCGACAAGCTTCCTTTACAAAATCTTGCTAATAAATCTGTGGGCGTGTAAACCAACCTTTTATACTTTTTAAACATCACATCTGAGGTAAAAGAGTACTATGAGGCGCTGTTTGTATCATACAGACCTCGGAAAGACTGCAATATTTCACAATTTTGGAATACGAATTGCACTCATTCAATATTCAGGACGATCGAAGCACGATTGGGCTTTTAGCGTAAAATCACCTATACGGCCAGCCGGTTGTTACCTGTGGAGGGTTTGAATGAACATTAATAGATTTACGCTTCAACATTATAAAGAATTATCATGTTTCTTTTTATTTAGTGGTCTTACAACGATGTTTAATCTTCAAAAGCGTTTGATACGCGCGGCATTTTGAGTACTCGTACAAGCGATGTTCATGAACGACTGAAAACAAACGGCACCTCGATTAAAATTGCAAGAGAGACTACTTACAACCAAGAAAAGAAATATAATTCGGGGAGACGTATACAGAGAACAATTTTCACGAAGACAAGTCTTCAAACTTAAAGCTTAAGTTTATGTTTTAAGCCGGCTTCCCAGTGTTTGCTTTTTTCAAAGATGAACTCGAGGCAATAAAATCGCTCAAAGCTTTCTTTCACAGCCAGAATTAAAACAAAATATTCTTTGGAACGTTTTCTTTCTTTTTGCAGTGGGAAAATGTCTAAAGGTCTTTTAAAGTTCTGTAAGCTTATATCAAACCTGATACTCGGTCAGATCCGATTGTCTCAAATCTTACAAACGTGCATAAACTAAATAGCCGCATAAACTACGCTCGACTTCGTTAAATTAGACATAAAGAAACAAACATCAAATGCAATAATTACTCAGGCTTACCATTCAAGATGCAGCTTCTGGAAGCTATCAAGTAAGGTTAGAATCGCTTCAGACTTTTCAACCCTCTTATGCATCAAGCAAGTTGAAAAACGAAAACGATGCCATCCGAAATCGGATTTCCGACTTTGACAAGTGAAGTATTTCTAAACCAAAAACCCAATAAACAAACTAGCCATGAATAACAGAAGACTCTTGATAGCAGCTGAATTTCATTTTGTACATCCAGTAGAAAAAGACAGTTAAAAGCATCACAAGTTGACACAAAACTTTGTCAGCTTCAGCTGTCAAAGTAAACAAGTTTCAAGATGCTGCATAAATTTCCGCATGAACTCACCTGTCAAATTTTGACCAATCAGAGCATAAAAATTTGGACGTAGAGAGTGACCATGGTAAGAAAAGTCAAAAGCAACTGTCTTCCCTGCCTGTAATAGCTTGCTGAATTTTCGCGTCCGAGGTCAGTTTGAAATCAAAATTTAAATTGTGCGGCTCGCAAACACAACATATTTCATGAATTTAAAAAAAAAAAAAAACTTGAGCCAGCGATCATTTGAAAACTGGTAACTTGTCAGCGGATAACTCCTAAAATATTCCACCTCGATAAGTGGACACCTGAGCCCACGATACGGTCAGGTGATACTGGTCAGCGGATACACTGTTTTGACAGCTGTCAATTGACCGCAACATTGATGTGCAATATGTGTGCAATATCAGTTTTCCTGTGCTCCCAAACTACCTAGAAAGTGTGAGATTAAATATTGGTTTCCCTGTTGTGCGGACGGACGGTCGGGCGTATAGTTACGTGATTACCAAATTTTCTCGGATGGGTAGATTACCACATTTCCTTAGCTATGGGGCTCCGTCCACGCGCTCGAGAAGCGCGCGCTTCGAGCTCCGCTATCATCCGGATGGACTCCACTCTTCGGCCTAAGATTTCTCAGAGCGTAGGGCCTTCTGTTGGCTTTCTGGATAACACAATAGCAGTGAACCACCCGTGATAGATCTTTGGTAACACCGAGCAACTTAAATTAATCGAAGGACTCAATGTACGTGCCGCCAGTGCCAATGGGCTGCCACACGCAACTGTTATCGCTAAGAAAGTCAAAACTGTAAGTTCTTTCCATTTTTTGGGATTATAGCTTTATCATGTTCGTCAGAACGCATCCTAATCTGGTGTTCCTATGGCACTAAGGCAGAAGTTTTTGAGCAATCACGGGCGACTGTAAATTAGGCATCTCTTTCGCAGCAAATTGGACTCCTTTAGACTCGTTTTCGTGCAGATGTCATGCTCATGCGTGGTCACGTTCTTCGGCTTTGACCTCTTTCTTCATCGCTTGCGTATTTCGCGGACGTGGAGTGTGTACATGGTATATAAGTTAAGTATCCTGTAAGACGTAACGTTTTTCAGGTGTCTTCTAGGTTGTATCAATCCAAGTGTTGGTGTTGGTAAAATGTGTGTACGACTCGGCCTGATTTCATTATAAGCTTTTCAAGGCTGTTATTCTTCGCTGACTGGCAACTGTTTTTGTCACGTTGTGTTCGCTGTGAAGAATCGCGAAGCTTTTGTACCATATCAAACAATTATAAGCTTTTCAAGACCGTTGTTCTTCGCTGCCTGACAATTGTTTATTTCACGTTGCATTCGTTGTAAAGAATTGCGAAGCGTTTGTACCATATCAAACAAAATTTTATAACCCACGGAGTTGTTGTGCTCGGCGATGCCTTATCAAAAGGAAAGAGCTCTTTTCCAATTAAACTTATCGAGGTGTGTAGCTCGGCGGCTGTTATGTCAGGTTGTTATGATAACTAAATATAATAGTATTAAAAAAGAATTTTTTTCTCTTTACCAAGCGAAACTTTTCAATTCTATACAGCTATTTCGAGAAAGGTTGTCGGAAAAAGTCACGTGACAATCCCGAAAGGTATAGCTGTGGGTGGTTTTGAGTTTACTGTTCTTTAAAGAAATTTTGAAAGAATGGCACGAGAGGCCATGGACGTATGTTTGCGAGTGCTAAAGGAAAGCAACAAAAGTAGGTTCGACAGCTACAGCGTCAGGAACAGTGTATTGATAATATCCCATACCTTTCGGGATTGTCGCGTGCACATTTTTTCCGACAACCTTTCTCGAAATAGCTGTATACTGTGCACATGTAAACAGTTCAGGTTCATTGCGCAAGCAGTTAAAGCACTCTCTCTGTTATTCATCATTTGATTGACATTGTTAAAGCTGAAGCAATTTGTTTTTTCAAATCTTGTTTAATAAAATTCACTGGTTCCTCTTCCCAAAGTTATTGCTATGTTAAGAGCTAGTGGACTAATTGCAAATCCTGTATTTTCATTGGCTTCACTACTACAAGACTATTAAAATCAGTCCTCTAGCAGTGAAAAAAACACAATCGATCAAGGCGCGTTTCTTTCCCTCCAAAAAATGTTTCAACTACTATTTAATAACATTATTATTACCTTTTTGTCTGACTAATTGGGTAATAGTGAATTAGACCCGTTGCCCTCAAGGAAAACAGCTGACCTACCACAAAGTAAATGGCAATAGGCTACATCTGAAGGATACTCGCAACAAAAACACCCCCTTCAAAAAATTTAATTATCTAATTATCTCTTGCAAGTTAGAGAGGAATGCTTTGAAGTATGTTGGTCATAAGAACAATTTTATAGCCAAGTTTTCCATATCATACGGGTGCTATCGGCCTGAAAATGGTTGTAGCTGTTGTAAACTCGAGGAAAGTTAAGTTTTACGTTAAAAATTTTCGATTCTTCTTTGCCGTTGCCGCGGCATAAAGAGAGGGTTACCGATTGATTCAGTACAGCAAACGTAAGCCGGAAAGCCGTCAGCTTAATGGGTTTGGAAATCATATTATGAGATGAAGAGGTATACAAATCAATTTTGATATCTCCAGAGAATACAAGACTTTCACTTATCGAGAATTTTTAAGGCGCCGGTGGCAGGAAAGCAAACGCCGAGTTCTCATGCAAACCAGTCAGTGCACTTAACGGCCGTGAACTGAAACCAGTTCACACTGCACAAAACAGGGTGAAAATCAAGCGGGTAGAATGAGCTATCCTCACAAAAATTTGTCGTGAAAGAACAATAATAAACAAACCTCGATCCTTTATTTACCTTTCCAAAACAAGTAGCATATGCCTGAATACATATTACTTTCTCGAGTTTTAGCTCATATTCAGTTGTTCCGTGGACCAAAGATGAAGATATATAATACATTAGCCCTACCCTGGTGAGGAGTTCATTGTCACAGGTAGTCACATGACCAGCTGCAACCAGGGTTCTTTCTCGAAGCAATAGTCCAGTCAATTTAGGCATTTTGGAGGCTCAAGATCAAACTAATTGCAACAGAATTGTTTTCAAGTCATTTAAGTAAGGGTGGCCTATGTAGCAACATACTAAAAATCCGCCAAAATCCGTTCTGCGGAACATGTCAAAATTAAGCGTTAAACATTTTGAGCTTTTGACACAGGGCACCCACGTTTTATTATACGGTTAAACAAAATATACTTTTATGGAAAAGTGCAAGAAGAAAGAATAACTGGTACCTAGTTTTCGCTGATAAAAGCGAAGTGTTTCTTTTTTCAAAAGGAATAAATATTAACCATGGTTGGCTTTTGCACAGGAAGCCCATGTCCCACTCAAGGAACCCTAAAACAACAGGAGGCTTTCAAAGTAATAGAGTGAACTGTTGGCTGTAAAACTACGACAAATTTAGTCGTAAGGCTTTGAATCTGAAAAATGAAAGCCGTTGCTTAATCATTAGCTTTTAAAAGATATCCTTTTTTATCAGATTTCTGTTAGCGTCAAGGGTAAGAAAAATATATATCAGAGCTGGATTTTTGAATAACGTTACAGCCAAAACAGAGCTCTCCCCTCAAACAGTTTTTTTCTTTCAACAACTATCTGCAAAGCTTGAAGTCAACATAAAGACTAAGAGTACAGCCATTGTTCTTCTTTCTTCTCGTTTCTTTCTCCTCGCTCTTTCTATTTTTCCTTTCCTTGTTCTTTTCTAAGAGGATTTTTGGGCTCATTTTCCCTTCGGCTTTTGGTCTTTTTCTCAGTGAAAAGACTGCAATTTTCGTTCGGTACGTTTTCAAAAATCCAGCAAGATAATGTTTTGGCTTTTACGGTTACCTATACATTAATTTTTGTTAACGTACCAACATCCTCAAATATACAAGTTTCACTTTTTCGAAGCTTTTCATTTTCTTCGTGTTAAAAGTGAATTGGAGAGGAGGGGAGGATAGTTTTACTAATTCTTTACGACGCACAACAATGCAGAGTTTTTGAACAGGTTAAGCTCCAGTGCCTATGAATTTGATGAGAGGGAAATGTCTTTTCATTAAAGGAAAAGTGTTTTTACCTTCGCAAAGGTTAACGGAACATTCATCGCATAAGAACTTTGGTTCTAGCAAACGTTTGTTTCAAGAAAACGAAATAGTGTAATAGGGAAGCTGGTTTTTAAGGGAAAGATTAAGAGTGTAAGAGTCTCTGGAGTAATGGAAATTCCCCACGGAGAGCATAATTCAAACAACTCAGTCAGAAGGTTAACTTGCAGTAAGTTGAAGTGTTACACAACGCTCATCCGAAGAGAAATATGGGTTCCGCAAAAAGAGGTGACACATCAGAAGCTAAGTCAGGCAAGCCCATTATTAATGTCGTACATATGTACTTTACTTTCGCGCCTTCACTGACCACTGCAATTATTTTCAGATGTTTAGGATCCCATGATTGTCATAGAAAAAAGAGGTCTTCATTTGCTAATGGACGAAAAAAAAAAACTGGTCGAGGTTCAGGGTTGTTCTCACAAAAGAAATGCAAGGAGGGAATATAAATGCCTTTAGACCACAAGCAATTAATCTTATTCATCTTACCAAGAAATAAAGAGCTGCCGCAGAAAATACAAATTAAACACACAGATACACCAAACTAAATCTGAGCCTCGCTACAAGAAGAAGATAAAACAAGAACAATCACACTGCGTTGGTTTTCTGGTTTTCCTTTAGAACAGATTCGGCCAGGTGTAATGAAAAGCGCAGAGAGTTATGATCTAGCAAAAACCAAATAGACAGAGTCCTAAGCAGAATATTTATTCACTTACATTGGAAGGTACGGAGTCATAATCCTAAACGAGGTTGCGCATGTCGTGAAAAAAAAAAAAGAATCCCTGATTTCGATCACCCATATTGTGTGCAAGGTTTGAACATAACTACCTCACAAAACTCGATTTCAGAAAATGGGAATAGGTTAAACAGTTTGTATTGAGATACAAAGCTATCGTCCGATGCACACATTTAGTTCCACGTATCCTGCAGCATGCATGCAAATTTAGTAGCTGACTGAAGGTGAACAAAATATCAAATCAAACTGTTCACCATCAGTCAGCTACTAAATTTGATTCCGTGCTGCAGGATATAAAAAAATTACAAGCCTGTAAAACTAAAAATACTTTTTGCATTTTATTGCGCAAAAATAAAATAAAATTACTAATATTTTTAATCATGTCAACACAGACTGACTAATGATTTCCCTTTTAAATACCGTCATTGACTATTTTCCAATTGCCCATAATACACTCTGTTTGCCCCCCAAATTTTGCATAACTTATTGTCTTAAAATGCTCTTGGGAAAATGCAATACTACCAGGAGCATTTAAAAACAATGGTTTATGCAAAATTTGAGGGGCAAACAGAGTGTATTATGGGCAATTGGAAAATAGAGAATAGAAAAAAAAAATTACAGCTTTAACCGCCGCCTGGTTAGCTCAGTTGGGAGAGCGCCGGTCTGCTGAGCGGGAGGTCGCGGGTTCAAACCCCGCCCGGACAAACACTTAGGGTCTTTAAATAACTAAGAAGAAAGTGCTGCCTTTGTAATGACATCTGCAAATGGTTAGACTTTCTAGTCTTCTCGGATAAGGACGAAAAACCGTAGGTCCCGTCTCACAGCACTTTCACTGATCTTTTCTTGTGGGACGTAAAAGAACCCACACTACTGAGAGTAGTGGAGAGTAGGGGACGTAGACCCCGGTGGTGTGGCCAACCTATACGGGTTATGGGATTGGGTAGGGATGGCACCTTGCATGGGACCTATGAGTCCCGTTCGTGCCTATTTCCTCTGGGCAGGCCTGTGTCCAGAAAAGATTGTAAAACCAAAAAAAAAAAACTAAAAAAACTAAACGAATGGCTGGGTAACCTGTGCAAGGCCGTAAAGACGAAACACTGACCCAGGTGTTTCTCACCATTTAGTCGGCGTTTTTAAACCAAAACTACCCAAAATACATTAGCGTTGTTGTATCGAAAATTCTTGAGGGAAAAAAAAAATTATCAAATGTTTTATCTGAATTTGTGATCTTCCTGCAGTTGGGTGTCCTGTGGTGAAGGTTGAAAATCTTTATTGCCAATTTTTTCATGTTTCACCGAACCGATTTTGGCGGATTTTTAGTATGTTGTTACAAAGCCATTCAACAATAACATGGCGTTGAAAAAAAATTCTGTTGCAATTAGTTTGAAGCTAAACCACAATTTGACTGGACTACAAGAGAGAGAACTCTAGGAACGAGGTTGTCAAAAGAATCATGGCAGAAAGCACATAACAACATTCTAAATCCTCCGAAAACTGCAAACATTCACTCGCTAGATGTTCTAGAGATTTGCATTTTCAGGCTCACATAAATAACTTTCTTGGTAGCTTACCGGCGAATGAAAAGCACTACTTTTAAACTCCCAACTCCCACAGGATTGTTTGGAACACCAATATGGCCGCCGTTTCATTGTTTTGGAACACCAATGAGGCCGCCGTGACGTCATGTGAATACGCTCTATATTGGGCTCACCGCTTTCTTTTGTCCTTTATCTCAAGTCGACTTCCCCAAGCTTTGATTTTATCGCAAACTTACTTTGACGCTCTTTATTTTGATTGTATTCCAGCACGTGCCGGCTGAGTCGGCTCGTAGTGCTTTAAATTGTTAGGCCGTATTAAAGTTTGTTTCTTTTGGACCTACCTGAACTTGACCGATCCTTACTTATCTCCCCGGTGCCGGAGAGATAAGTAAGGCTTTTGGTCACGCTATGGAAGTCGTCCGCCACGCCGATCGCGGAGCGGTGGTCTCTCTTTGCACCATATGTTTTGTTGTCATGTTTTTATTAGACGTTAATTTCAAGCCAAAAGAACTGCGGCATTAAATACAATTTGATGGCCGTTCTTTTCTTTTGCATATAGCTGCTCATAAACCATGGTCCTATTGCATCATACAGTGAACTAGTACAGATTTTGTTACTGACAAAAAAGAGTATGGTATACATGTACCAGTAGTAAACTTTACACATGGAGACACAAAGCGCAGTAAGGTTATAACTGATTTGGTGTCTACATGTATTTTTGTTAATGTAATTCTTAGGCGAGAACCCAGGAGGCGGAGGCATTGAAGGCACAGATGTCTGATCTCAAGAAAAGATATGAGGATGGAATAAAGGTGCTTTTAGGTTTTGAATTTATAGGTCTAGGCCAGGTTATTCTAAGCAGGGTTGGGTTTACTGGGGGTGGGGGGGGGGATTTAGGAATTTAGGACTGGGGATACAATGTGTTGCTGGGACCCTGAAATACTTAGCCTATACCAGACCTAGAACAGTTGAATTTTTCTACCGTACACTAGACTACTGGATTCTTAAAATCCATCCCTATCTTATCCCTCATTTAAATCTTCAATGGTCAATTGATCAGTATCCTGGAAAAGGATACCCTATTCTAGACCCAAACTCTGTAATTTCTATAGGCTATCCTAGATTAAACTGCTTCAAAGTCATACCCTTCACAACATCACAAACCCATATAGTCCATATAAAGCAGTTCCGCCCAACCACCCCCCCCCCCTCACTTAATCCAACGTTTCCTCATTCGATCAATGGAAAAAAAGACCCTAGTGATAATCCGATCTCTGTAAATTATAAAGGATTTCCTTGATTAAACTTCCTCAAAGGTAGTCCCCTCACAACAACACAAACCCCTTATATCCCTAAAAAGCAGTTTCGCCCAACCTCCCCCCCCCCCTAAGTTAAACTAAGGATAGTGAGAGATTTGAATCCAAATCTGAATTCAGGTGCATGCTTTTTGCCCACAATTTTATTACAACGACTAGTTAAAATTCTCTCTAGAAAATGAATCTGGATTAAATTGCAAACGAAGCCTAGAGATGTTAGAACTGTCAGTCATACTAAGGTCAATTCAATTTCTTTTGACTCCACATAATGTTATATCTCTCTGATTTCGTCAAAACGTGGCCACTAGGTTTTTGCCCGGCACCGGGCGGAGCCCGGCTCCAGGCCAGTGCAGCGTCCTAAAAAGCACGGGGCTTAGCGTCTTGGTCGGCACAGCTGGGTGGATCAGGCCTGGGGGGGGCAAAACTAGTGGGGTAGAGAGGGGCCTGTTTAGACACAACCCCTTCAGTAAACAGCAATGTTCTCTAGAGGCTTTGACTGGCAAGTATCTTGTTCTCACTTTGCCCTAGCCAGCTGAATCAGGGCTCTGCTGAGAATAATTATCATGATAATTGCATAGTTCAGTGGGAGGCGCAGACAGATACCCATTGTCCTTGGTGGGGAGGGTCAAAGTCTTGGTACCAAGGACACACTTAGCATAGGACCTGTAGACACTCACTGCAGCCATGTGTACATAAATTCAGTCAAATATAGTTAGTTTGTTTGCGATACCATATTTATCCAAAGTAAGTAATTTTTGAACGTTTGCTTATCCACCCTTAAGTGTTATTAAGATTTAAGTGTTTTGGTTACAGGCTCAAGTTAATTACATCTCACAGCTTCAAGCAAAGTTTGATCACCTTCAGCGATATGCTGTTACGACTGAGGAGGTAAATATATGCATCAAAATACTCAGTAGAGCAAAAAGTTCTTCAAATGGCTAGTACTTTGCTCCATACCGCTTTTCTCCATGCATGGTTTTCAGCAATTTACCATTATTTTTGTTACAGTTACTGTTCATCGTCTTCATTTTCAGAAATACTTCTTGTCTCTTGTTATTGGTGTAAAACTCAACATGGCAGTGTGTGGCTACAGGGTTGGACGCACGAATCACCTGAAGCCTGAGGTAATACGCAACAGTACCAATGTGTATGATTTACGTGAGCTCTAAATGTTATAAATGGCTGTATTACCTCTAATTTTAATTAATGGTGCTTTAAAAAGTGGTTTTATTGCATCAAGGTACGTTCTGGGTTTGGGAATGAAAATACTATGAAGAAAAATGCCAGTTGAAGTTGATGTTCATGATATTAACTGAGTGCTGTTGTCCTAAGTGGGATCAGTCATTGTCACTTAAAAGCGATTTTTTGTTTTTTGATTACTGTCACCTATGTAATCTACTTATGACCTGGCCAAGGCTCAAACTACTTGCTATTAAATTTATATTTATTTTGAAATTATTTCGGTCTTTCAGTCTTCCTTTTTAAAAAAGCAGTATTTTACTTGATCTCCTGAAATTTCTGTTCTGCCGACAGGGCTGTCATTGAATGCCGGGGATTTCACGCAGTAACCTTGAACACGATCCCCGGCTAATTTCAAATAGAAAAATAGAGGAAATAGAGAACCAAAAGAAGTCAATAGATGTTTGATTCCATGTCTACTCTGTTTATTTACCCGGCAAACTGAATTCCTAGTGACAGCACTGTGCTGATCATGAATAAATGTTCTTATATTAAAGCATCGTCGAAAACAATATATACTACAGTAGATTTTGTTATATTTGAATGCTGAACAATGATTTTTTTTTTTTGACAGAAACTCTTAGAACGAGTTCGAAATCATGGGATCTCAATAGAACATTGGCCCAGTTGGTTGTCAAGGGAACTATCAACAGGATCAGCGACACCTGAACACGAGGATGAGGGTGATATTGATTAATAATGATAACTCATAATAAACTGCTAGATTCTCCTTCTGTATGAAATAAAAGGAGAATTTGACTTTAACCAGAGAGTCATTAAGCGCCATATTTTTCATACTCTTCCTCAAATTCATGTAGGGCCATGTGTTATGATTGTGGTCTTGAGTCTGCTATGTTGTATCTGTTTTTGTGGGACTATTTCTACAGGTGCATGTAGAATGCATGTTTATATACATTAGGGACGGACGATTACAAAATTTGTGGATGAATAGGCCATTCCAATATTCCAGTTTCCAAAAACTCTCCCTTTCAAAACGTGGCAAAGTGCAAAACCTTTCTTACGAAAATGACTTTTATTTGCTTGCGAATAAAAATCATTTTCACATCAATATAGCTTCGCACTTAGCTTCCCTTTGAAACAGTGGCTTGAAGCAACTCGAAAATTCCCTATTGAAAACGTGGAAAAAATGCATTCCACTGGAACAGAGTGAGCCGACTAAAGAAAACAAAATGCCCACATGGTATTTACCCCCACTCCTTCACTTTTCTAATGGTCCGTCCCTTAGTTTATAAAATTATCAACAAAGGGTGCATGCCTTTTTTTGGAAAATGTAGTTCTTATAAAAGACTAATGAAAAAAAGAAAGGATTAATCCTCAACAGAGTTATGTTTAAGCTATGAAGGCTGTTAGTGTCCTCGCTGGGTTGTACTTGTCGTGCATTTTACTACTCAGTTAAAATACCATTGTCTACAGAGGGGCTACCTCAAAGGGGGCTACCTCAAAACTTTAAACTAGGCATCCAATGAGTTTTAAAACGTACGTGCAGTACTAATAATTTAAGGTAGTTCCCTTTAAAAGGATGTACTATCCAACTTTTTTTTCAAACTTGGCACAACTGTCAACCATATATAGGACATTCAAAAAGCTGCAAAAAAAGATGGGGTCACCGCGCTTGTTTTTGCCCTCTGTGACCGTAATTGTGTTTTTTCTTAGTTGCGTGCGAAATGTTCGAAAACTCGAACATCCGTCAAAAATTGTTATCAGATAGTATAAACTGTGAATCTTACTAAAACCTAACACTTATTTTTTTGTCTGGGCTATAATTTTTCAGTAATGACTCTTGACAAAATGGAGGGAAATGGACAGTTTTAACATTTCATACTTCCCCGTGGCTCTAAAGAGTTTCATTTCATTCATATCTAAAACTTTACAACTTTTACTATCTAGATTTTTTCTCCTTAACATATATTTTTTGTGTAGCCAAAGCGAGTAATTAAAAACGGGGGATCACTGTTCTCGTTTCATCGCAAAAAGACGACAAGGGGACAATTTATTGGACTGAGAAATCAGCAACAAACGCAGCCAAGTCTTGAAAGCATTTTTCAAATGTCTTCTATCTCGTGAAACACTCTGTGATATGGCTGATATTGTATTGGTGATTTGAAAGATCAGTAAAGAAATATAAAGCAAGAGTGCACTGAATTTTATCGTACTCTTTTTAGACAGTCCCTCTGTGTTCCCTCTAGGTTTTTTTATTTTTTTTTGCTCATGGAAAAGGATTAGTTCTTACGTTGTGCTTAATGACTGGATCATTAACTAAATTTTTTGTCGGAAAATGTATCAAAAATTATCAAAAAGCAGAAAATAAAAGGATATTTTCCTTGATGATTTCTAGAAGGTTTGTTGCGACTCCTTAACCTCGAGCAGGTTTTTTCCTACTGTGGGTGGACACGTGCTACTCAGGCTTTCACATATGGAAGTTTTTAGAAGCATTTTGCCTTGCAAGTTAGGGAACAAAAACAATTTATAATACCCGGCTCTACGTTCCAAGTACTACACCCGTCCCCCAGAGGGTGGGAAAGGTCTGTACCGCAGTGACGGGTAGGGTATTCAAGCATTTTAGTCTCGGGTAGCCTCTGGGGATAGGTTGTAGAAATCAGAGTTTGGGTCTAGAATAGGGTTACATTTTCCTGGAAACTTATTAGTTGATTAAAGATTTTAGTCAAGACTGGGGAAAACAGCATTTGCCACTCAAAAATTAAATTGGCAAATTTAAGTTTACCCGCAACTCATTTTAATTGCTGGTTTTCAGTGTCACGCCATCCAAAAAAAGATCAAAATAAAAATCAAAACCATTCGACAGGTAAAGTCCAGAATCTGGGAAATGAAAGGAGGTAAATATGCAAAGATCCTCGCCAAGATTTGGGTCGAAGGAGTAATTCTTATACGAGATATCCGAGGAAATGTTTTTCCCAAATTTATAGAGCTTTGTTGAGACGCCATGCTGCATGCCATCCGGATGAGCTCTAACGTGGCGGACGGAAACAACAGAAACATCTGTTACTGAGTTTTGCTACAAACGCATGAATTTACTCCTAGAGGAACTCACAAACATTAAAGTAATACTTTTTCTAACACTTGAACTGATTAGATAGCAAAATTCTTCGAAAAAAGTCACTTTTTTAACCTAAATGACAGCTTTCTCGGCCGTCATGAAAATGCTGCGTCACGCAAAGCTTAGAAATTCAAGCGTACTTTATTACAAAACCAAAAACCCTTTTGAGGCGAAAATTTGTTTGAAAATTAGTTTTCAGCTGCTCTAATACGCCATGAAAGTAAAATCTCAGTAGGGATCGATAGTTTTGTAGTTTGAATTTTAGTGATGTCATGTGAAAACCAACAATAGCAAAGAAAGCGTGGACCTAAGTAGTAACCAATCTGGGATAGGGAGAAATTTGGAGAGTTTGGTCTAGTAGCGGGGTAGCAAAGTTGAACTGAACTATGCCTGGTGAAGGCTAAGGGTTCCAAGTCCAAGCGACACATCTCCACCTCAAACAAAGATTTCTTAATTGACACCTCCGGTCCCGCCCCTCTGTCAGAAACACCTCAAATTTACCGCCCGTGGGGTATTTTCAGGTGCCTGTATTTTGCGGGATCTTAGTCTGGTCACGATACCCGTTGCGTAACACGTTTGTAAGTATTGACCTTGTCTCAAAGTGGTCACAGAACAAACATTTTCAATAGTTTTCTTTCATTTTACCCTCAAACAAAGAAGAGCAAGCTAGCTAGCTCTGTAAAATGGAGTTTTTGTATCTAGACAATTGTAATAATAGTAGTGATGTATCTAGCGCTTTTGGCATAAATGTCCAAAAGCGCTTTACAGTGTGCGTAGTAAAAAAAATTGTAAAACCTAAGACAAAATTTACGAATTCATCACTAGCGTTTAAAAATTAAAAGTTCTTATTCTAAATATTGAAATACTATTGATAACTACAAAAGATTGGCATACGCCTGTCGAAAAAGATACGTCCTCAACTGTTTTTTAAAGCAATCTTAAGTCTCACATAATCGTATATCCTTTGGTAAAGAGTTCTAACTGAAGAGATGGCGCGGATACCGAAAACGATCTCTAACCATACGAACGTAGAAAATTATAATGTGGTATTCGGTTTAAGGCGTGGGTCAAAGGTGTGTTCGGAGCACGTGAATGATTGGCAATATCTCTCGCTTGGAGACCTAAGACAAAATAAATTTTTCCGCAAGAGTAAATCTTGAGATGGTCACGTGACATGTCACTTGACCAAAAATTGAAAATGAAGAAAATTGGCGGATTGATGGCGAATTTACATTGTTTGTATGAACAAATTGGCATTTCTGAAAAATGATAAATTCACCTTACTTTCTACGTTTGGAATAAATGTACGCGAAGCTTAAAATTAAAGTTTTAAATAATTCAAGATTAAATGTGGCCATTTAAAATGATGTTTTCCCTCATAATTTTTTTTGCAGTGCAATGGACGGTCATTCCAAACGTGAAGTGTTAGAAATATTTGATATGAATTAGAACTGAATGTTATCGCTCGATTGCTTTTCTTAAACCGGCCACCAATTAGTCACAAGTTTACGATTTTTAGCAAAATGGTCAAGTGATATATCACGTGACTTAATAACAATATTTATACTTTAAAATGATAAGGACGATGAGTTCTTTATGTGTGCCAAATTTTCATTCAGCGTCATCATTTATGCCGAAGTTATAGCCAATAAATCATTTTCCAAAGATAAACGCCTTAGTCCCAGGCCTTAAACTATTTGAGCGAATGTTCGAAGACCATTTTTTGGTCGATTATTTGTAAGTATTCGTTCCGCACATTTCCGGGTGCGAACTTCGAGTATGATAAACCTTTAATGCACTACAGGCACAGGCACGTAAAGTTGTTACCCCGTCCACCGACCATTATACTCTGTAAAATCTACGTAAAAACATAAGTAAAATGCAGGTTTTGCGACACTTGTGTTTCTGGATGTCTGGAGAAAAAAAAACCTAAAATCTGGCGTCCTTAGTGCCCTAACTAAGTATTTATCTTAAATGCTGTGGTAGTGTTCAAAGTGTTTGAGATGACCGACTTCTGCATCCGCTCAAGTACGCCCCGAGCTGTCGCTCCTAGTAGCTTCCTCACCGACTTTTCTAGGTGTTTAGAGTAACCACCCAGTACGTCAATTATTACATTGTACTGTTCAACCCTGTAACTGCTTCAGCTCCCACATCGTGGGCCCATACTTGAGCGTCTTTTCCTCATCTTTCTTGGCTCTACTCTCAATCCATGGGCAGCTCACTTCAGTTGTGCAGACTTCTTTCCTCTCGTGGCTGACAAGTCGAGCGTCGATCCGGTTTGCTCTAACTTCGTTGTGCTCTGCATAGATAACAATTATTCACCGAAGTGGAGGTGGCTAGTAGTGGATATTTAGCCAACGACACTGAGGTAGTATATACTAAAACAGTGAGATAATTGAGCGAAAAATGATGATTTTTGACTCATTTACTGTTGCCAACGATTACAATTTTGGCGGGTAATTACCGAACAGCCGCGGTCGTCGCTTTTTCTTGGCGACAAATAAAACTTTTGAAGGCGTTTGTTTAGCCCTTGCGTGGAAGTTTTTTCAAAAGGAGTTGTGAATTTTTTTTGTATTTTAAATCATTCTGTAAAAAAGATTATTAAATTTAGTTTTAAGCTTATTTATGAACAAGTCAACTAAATAAAGTAACGCAAGACTTAAGCTTAATTTGCATGTGTAAACAAAAAACGTTTTCACCGGTTTTCTCGATAAATTCAAGTAAAAAAAAAAAAGCTTTACCTGTTAAAACTTCCAAACCGAACTTCGTCACCTTCTTCATGTATTTCGGGAATAGCTTGCTTGATTAGTTGTGAAATTTCTTAGTCTGTTACGGCAGCAAACCGGGAAAGCATTTTGCTCGCAACTTACGCGAGTTTGGCGTCGCTTGCTCGAAGGAACTGGAGGTGAATCAGTGAATAGTGCAGGATATTCACTGATTGAGTAGCTAATCAGAGCCCGCTAAAAACACTATCCACTGTTTTAGTATATACTTAATAGGAATATCCCAAAACGCCTCAATCGTGGTGTTCTGGTAGGCTGCTTTTGGCATCACTGGTGAGTACCATGGTCGAACCTCTTCTATTAACCCATGCTCTCACAGGAGCTCAAACAACACACTCTCCAAAGTTGCATTATGCCTGTATAGGTACTTGGTTTGTGCCAGGGAGGAACATCCAGCCAGTACATGCGCAACATTCTCAGCTACCTTCCCGCATAACCTACATTAGACTTCGCCGTCGTTGGAGGTTTGTGTCTTCTCCTTTGTGTAGGGCTTCGTAGGTAACAACTGCTCATAGGGCATGTAGCCGAACCTTTAAACGTGCAAAGCAGCTGGTTATGCTTAGGCTCTCATCTTCCCATCTGATACGGAATAACTTTCCTTGCAACTTTTTGCATCTCTTGAGATTTCTTCAACAGATTCCCAGCTCTTGCTGTAGTTACCACCTTTCCTTCCGTTCTAATACACACGGGATTTAGGATATAAAGCTGAAGTGTAATGTTGAGCTCTTCAGCAAGCTTAGCTGCTTCCTTTACAAGCGACTGGTAGCCTGATGCTATGGCGTGTTCTTCAAATTCTCTAACTGCTCCCACAGTCTGGTCCCAATTCTGATACAATGTCGGTAGTGATTCGATTTCAGTGGCCTTGTACTCGTGTTCGACTGATCGCAGGCCTCTACCCCCTTTCTCCCTCGGTAGATATGACAAGAAAGTTAAGCTAGCTGGGTGCTTGCCACCATTCTCAACCACGATCTTCCGAGCTGCTCTGCCCACATCTCTTAACTGTGGTAGAAACCAATGCTGTGTCCACATTAAGTACCGCAGCACCGGGAGTGCATACTGATTAGTTGCCTGTACGCGGTTACAATCAGATAAAGGGCTGCACCATATAATAGATATCCTGTGTAGATACTCTTTAGCCGCACACCCTAGGGCCAGCTGTTCATCCTGTCTAACGTTTTCTAGCACCCCCCCCCCCCCCCCCCAATTTATAAGGGTTTTTTTCTTCCGAGGACCGGTGTTGGGGTTTTTGTCTTTCCCCTTCTCCCACCCCTCCTCTGCCGTCGCTGCCCCCCTTTCCTTCCCCCCCTACACTCTTTTTTTTTTTTTCGTGGGTGGCCGGTCGCCCCCCTCCCTTCTCTTCTATCTTCTTGTCCTTCCACCCCAGGGCCCGCCGTTTCCCCTGTCTAACGTTTTCTAACCCCCCCCCCCCCCCCAGGAATTTGAAGTGTTTTCCTTCGCTAAGAGCCGTGATGGCAGTTGTCTTGTCCATCCTCATACCAGACTCCTCTAGCACTTGGGCTCCCCTCTTCACGTGTACCACTGAGCACTTTTTCTGATTCCAGTGGAGGCCGATATCCCGCATCGCTCCTCTAGTTTCCTTCAGCACTCGGTTCACCTTGCTAGCTTTCGGAGGCAGCAAAAACCTTCAGGTCGTCTATATACAGGAGATCGGTGACTTTGACTCCTAAAGGCTTGGATAGCCGGTATCCCTCCGTTGCCCGCTACTGGGTTCAGGCACAGTGATAACAATCTAGGACACAAAACGTCCCCCTGGGGTAGTTCCTTTATGAATCTTATTTTTCTGGACGTCTCTTGCCCTTGCCTTTTTGTAGCTACTACTCTAGTATTCCAGGTCGCACACAACTTGCGTATGAACTTACCCAGCCAGATGGGAAGCCTGTGTACATCAGTCATTGCGCATAGCTAATCATGGTCGAGTCGTAGGCTTTGCACACGTCAATCCTTGCCATGCTTAAATTCCGTTTGCCTCTCTGGCAATCCAGCATTACTGCTCTATCGATTAGAAAGTTATCCATCGTACCGAAACACCCTGATTTCGCTAATCTTTGCTGGCCTTCCGTCAGGCCATAATGTTCAAGGTGTTGGTCGATGGGTGCCAGGAAGCAAGATGTAAACCACTTATACATGTTATTCAGATCAGTAATGGATCTTTGATTTTCACTCAGGGACTCGCCTTCTTTCGGAATGAGGGAGGTTTTCCCTTCAGAAAACCACTCGGGGTAATCTTCGTCGCTCTTAGAAACCTTCTTGAAGCTCCCGACCACACCCTTGTGCAGGGTGCCAGCACGTTTCCACCAAAAGTTAGTGATTTTATCAGGCCCTGGCGCGTTCAAGTTGCCCTTCTTGGACAGGACTTTGACAGCTTCATCCACTTCGAAAGCCCATTCGTCGCCTGTCGGTGGTGGTACTTGCTCGTGGATCACGATCTTTACTTCCTGCAACCAGGCCGCGTGGTTATTCCCAGTTTATATCTTGGTCGCTCATTCTCTGGTTCCCTCTTCAACATCTCCATTATTATTATTATTACCGTATTCATTCGATTAACCACCCTGGGCGCTTATTAAATTTTTGTACCTTGAGGGTGGGTGCTTATTCGAGGCTGGGCGCTTATTAAATTTTCACCATTTTCAGCAAGTGAAGTATGCCTATTTTGTAACAAAACAATAAATGCTAATAACAAAACGCGAAGAAGTAACAAAGCAAGGTTTCTGTAAAATACTCTGAAGAAGACTCCGTCCTCGGGGAAGTCTCTTATTAGAATTTATTCACTCAAGTGGGTGGGGTTGGGCGAGCACTTATTTGAGTTTGATTGCGAGGAGGAGGGGTGGGCGCTTATTAACTTTTTCTGCCTTTAGGATGGGCGTTTATTCGAAGTGGGCGCTAATGCGAGGTTGGGCGCTTATTCGAATAAATTCGGCATTATTATCATTATTATTATTATTATTATTATTATTATTATTATCCTATAGAAACGTGGCCAGGAAAAGGGGAAATTTAATTTGAAAGGAGTAATTGGTGAATAGCGATTGGCCGTGGATTTTCCCAGAATGTTTGTAGGTTTTTGTGTGTAACTCTGGCAGGATTGATTAGAATTTCCAAAATTGAGGTAACTGCATTTGTGTAAAGATCTATCCTTGAGATAAACAGGTTATGCAAGGTTCAGAGATGAACGCATAACCTGCATGATATATTAATAGTTCCATGTGGAACAAAAATGACCCCACTTGTCCGAAAATAATTACGAATCATACCTGTTTACGTGCTACGTTACCCTGAAGAAGTCTGAGAGTTGCTGTTATCGAATAAAGGTTGCTATTATGACAGCAGAAGTCCCGTTGGTTTAAATGTTGGAGCAAGGATTAACGCAGTCGGTTACTGTACGGCGCTCTGTGCGGGACGTTCCCCAGGTTTGCCTCAAATCCTTGTTTCGACTTCTTTCCTTTCCGTACAGTTTAATTAACACGCAAAACGGAGCGCTGATGGAGGGAGGAAATGATCGCACCGCTAGCTTCAGGATCGTCAGTTAAAAGTACTATTACGACTTACTGACGCAAAATACGGACGTTTACCATTTTTTTTTTTTTTTTTTTT
>CALNXI010000061.1:43370-112569 GCA_942486025.1 Porites evermanni | reverse complement strand
TATGAACATTAGTACTCTGTAAAAAATAATAATAATTAGCAATCCCGCCACGGTTTCTCGCCCCCCTCCTTTTTTTTTGAAATGGGTTGAAAGACCGATCCTACTGTTTACTTCATTTTCCTCAGCTGAAAAAAAAAAAAAAAAAACATTCAGTCAATTTTTATAATAGAACCCGATTAAAGTTAATCTCCTATTAGACTAGAGATAAACGTTAAAGGGATTTCTTACAGCTGTTTTGCGCAGTTCTTGAGTAAGTAAGTAAGTAATAACTTTATTTAACCACGGAATCCTTATCACTAAAAAGTGGTCTCTCAAAGAGCCGTGCACATTAAGCTAAGACTTAAAAATAACAAACATTAGTGAAAAATCCTATAATAAATGCCAACTAAGAAAATCTTAATGTACAATAGCGGAATAAAAACAATTTAAAGTAGTGGCCTGCTTAGCCTCAGCTGACAGGCTGTTCCATGTTACTGCGCCCCTATAAAGAAAACCTTTACTTTAGGGCCTCAGTGTTCGGTCGCGGAATAAACAGGTTATGTTGCGCACCTCGAAGATTATGCCTGTGAATGGTATTAATGTTGGCGAATTTATCAGACAGGTATTCGGGTACAAGATTATTTACAGTTTTAAACATTAAAGATTTCAGTTGCTTTGCACGTCTGTCAGCGAGGCTATCCCATTTAAGAGCATGAAGAATCGAGGCAGAGCTGGCATCCCAGCTAGACCCTGTGATTATGCGTGCAGCCCTGTTTTGTAGTTTCTCTAGTTTTTGGCTGAGACCATTACCGATACAGCCCTAGACAACGCTGCAATAATCCAGATGCGGAAAAATCAATGACTTGTAAATAGTGACAAGGGTACTCTGGGGACATATCGGTCTTAGCCTCCTCAGGGCAGCTAGTACTTTTGCAACTTTACCGATGACTTCGGAGATGTGAGCCTCCCACGAGAGTGTTTCATCAACCTGAACGCCTAGGCATTTGTAACTATTGACTCTTTCAATTAAATGCCCGTCAAGGGAAATGTGTGGATCGCTAGGGAGCAAAGAGATTTTTTGCCTCGTGCCTGTGAACAGACATTTAGTCTTGAGGACATTAAGACTTAGACGGTTAGAATCGAGCCATTGCTTCAAATTGCCCAAATCATGAGTCAGGGATGAAAACAACTCATTAGGGTCTTTGGAGGCAAACGTGAGATTAGTGTCATCGGCGTACATTCTCACATCCGATAGAAGGTTACAGGTAGGGAGATCATTAATGTATAATAGGAATAGTAGGGGGCCAAGGATTGAACCTTGAGGCCCCCCACAACTTAAGAAGCTAGTTTCGGAATTTACGTTGTTTATAACTGTAACCTGAGTTCTATCAGAGAGGTAGTCTCGGAAAAGATTGAGACTAACACCTTTAAACTCATACAGCTCCAATTTTGACAGAAGGATCTCATGGTCAATAGTATCAAAAGCCTTTTTTAAGTCAATAAACAGAGTGGCATTTGTCAAACCATCGTCGATATTGAGATACCAGTTGTCTGTGATGTCAATAAGAGCTGTAAGGGTAGAGTGCATAGGTCTAAAGCCAGACTGATATTTCGAAAGTAGCTAATAGTCGACTATGCAGGAAAAAATGATCTAAACATGGTAATTGAAACTTACAAAAAACTGATAGTAATTGCGCCGCGTCAGATATTTGAACCCAAAGATAATATCAAGAAATTAATATAATAGGCTTAGTGTGGAAAAATTCCAAAAGTCTGAGAGCAAAATTTGAGACAAATGACAAGAAATGAATCTTTCACCATAGTAGGTGAAAAACCTTTTTGGTAATATTCGGGCATAATATAATTATTCTGAAAAGTCCCCCCCATATAAGCAATGAACTAGTCTTTCACTCGTAGTCAGGAGACCAACACATAAGCATCAAATGGTGAAGGTAAGCCATAGTGACGACGTTCAGTGACTGAACATCGTTAATCTTCACATGACGTATTGTGCGTCAAAAATGATGTGCTAATAGAAAGTGATCATGAACTTCATTTGCAGGCAGGGCAAAAGCTGATGGAATCAAAATTCGTAACTTCATGACTCACAACTTGTTTAACATGGCCATAGTTTTCCCATGAGGAAAAAATGCCACAGAGTGTCGTGGCACTTGCGTATGAGGGGCATGCGGGGGAAAAGGACAAACGATGAAGACCCTTGACGAGACCGATGAAAGAAATTGGTTGATACACATTGCAACTGACAGCCTAACGATTTTGAAAATTTTAATTATCAATTAATACAATTATTAAAAAGCCTTGACATGCAGCCAAGCCTCGCATGTCTAACTGTGTTAAGTTGGTAGACTGACACTTGCAATGTTCCCAGATATGTCGCGGCATTCTGGGCGATGGGCTCGAACACAAGGTGCTGACTAATCATCGATGTTCCTTTTCTTAGGGCAGCAATTTTTTAAAGGAGCCGTAAATTGCAAGTATAAGAAAACACCGTCATTAGAACTCTATGATGGGCAAAAAAATTGAGCACCATCAAAAGGAAACACCGTATATTTAGGAAACTATGGCCTCCAAATAGATTATAAAAGACAGGCGGGATCTGCCAATGATAATAATAGTAATTGTGTCAATAACAAATTAAAATGCTTGAATCTGATTGGTTCTTAATAGCCCCATTTTAATAGCTTAATTTTGCTATTGTAACTCGAAAACTGTCCGATTTGACCTGTCTAATTATCAGGAGCTTGTAATCGGGCAGGTCAAATCGCCAATGAAAATCAAGTAGCAGATGTCACTAGCCAATCAAAATTAATGAAAAATAGTGAACAACTAAGCTGTCCAGCTTCAACAAGAAAAGAAAAATGGACGAAACTAACTGGTCCAGTGACTTTTATTCAGATATATCTGATATATCTTTAGGCTTTGACAGCTTGTTAAATACAATTGATTTACCAAGCTTTGAGTGTAAAGAAAACGGCGATAACAGTTCCTGAAGTCTTTTTAAGACTAATTGTTAATTAGTTACAAAATGCTGTTGTTTCCGCGAGGACAGTTCGCTCGCTCTCTCAGGTTTAGAGCGAGCGAGCTGTCCTCGCGGAAACAACAGTTTTTTGTAATTGACACAGTTAATTAACAGTTAGTATGATTACATTGATGATTATTCCGGAAAATAAAATTATTGACAAATCTGGCTCCCATTTTTAAAACTGCTAGCCTTGAATTTCAATGTTTTACTCACTGCGCGGTGATTATAGCGGGATGAAGCGAAGCTCCTAGACAATCATAGCGCTCTATTTTCGATAATCATCAATGTAATTATACTAATTGGTGATAGGACTTCGTGTGATCGGGCTCGCTATTTCAAATTGTCCGAGTGCGCGCGTGAAATTACTTGCCCGATTACTCCCTGAATTGTACTCCACTCAGTCCTATTACCATTACTAACAAATAATAATTTATTTTTAATTTGGAGCAAACTAACAGATAAATATGATCAAATGCGCCCCTTACAATACGGACCAGAGGAAGGAGTGAGGTGCAGAAAAATGAAAAAAAATGAGGGAATGCTTACATTCAAACGTGACTCTTCGTCTGGTTTGCCATCGCTGGAAGATGAGGGCGCTGCAGATCCTGTATCCTCCCCACGCAGCTTAAGTTTTCTCCATATATCACCAGGGTCAGTGTATCTCGTGACCTGTAGCAAACGTATGCAAAACCATTCTTCAGAAATTAGTAAGGTGTAGATTCGTTGTCATGTCAGGGATTCGAGGAAAAAAAACAACTATAACCTTCCGTGTCTTTTGTTCTTCTCCACTTAGCATCCCCGGGTGATCACACTTGCAAACGCTCATAGAGAGCCGGGTTATCAAGCCAATTGAATGAAAAAATGATTGAATGATTATGTTGATTAAGTGAATTAATAAATGCATAAAATAAGGAAAGGAAGGAAGGAGTAGATGAATGAATGGAATGGGAGATTAATGAACGAATGAATGAATGAAGGAACTAAAGAACGAATGAATAATTGAATGCTAATGAACTGGTCATGGGAGGATTCAGCAAATGAAGGATTGAAGTAAAGGACACTGATCATTAAGAAAAAAGAAAAATATATATATTTTTTCTTTTTCCACCTAATCAAAATTTCTTTCTAATTCAACTATAAATAATCTTTATCCACCTTTTTACTGTCTCTTGGCTTGTTCTGACCCACAGGATCTGCTGACATTGCTGTCTTCTGGCGGCGATCAGGCTGCAAGTTAAAGGATTAGTCAGCGTTGTTTCAAGGCTAAATTAAGTTGTAATACGGAGGATACTATATATTAATAATTCGATCCAGCTAAGACTCCTATGCAATCCCAGTTTTGCCGAGATAGATATGACTTGTAAAACATGAGACGCGTGCGGATTCCCAGTCCCTTATCCTGCCGACGCCGAGATTGAAGTGAATCGCAAAACGACAAGACGCGAGTTGTTTTTAGCAAAGTAAATTGGAGTAAAAACACTGAGGCTACATTCACACGGCAGAGGACACTGAATTTTTCGACCAGCTGAAAAAGTTTTAGACGGTTATGGCGTTCACTCCACGCAAATTAAATTGTCGTACAAAATGTAGACAGTCACGGACGGTGTTCACATTGCGCAGGTTAAATTTTCGACCGTGCCGGCTAAAACTGTAACCTAGATTTTAGCGTTCCAATTTTTGAACGGCTTGGCGGTCAAATTATAGGCCCTTATCGACTGTGCTTGTAAAAGTAGCATATATATGCTACTAGCAGTGCCCGATTTTTTTCCAAATTATGCTCAAAATTATACTCGTTTTTAAAATTATGCTGCTTTTTCTTAATATATACTCAAAAATTAAAAACACAAAACTAGTCCAAAAACCCAAATTGTATATTTATTGCTAATAAAGCATCATATTTTCTTTATCTCGAGTTACACACTTGCCCTGATAAAACACAACCAACTACTGAACTTCATTCCAGACTAGAAGCGGTGACCTAATCTGTCAAAATGTACGATGTTAGTATCACAGTTAAAATGTTCTAATATAGCTTAGGGCTTGTTATATTGCAGCATCACACTTTTTTGTAAGTAATCTGGTCATCGAACGAGGCTGATAGTATTCTAAAAACTCTTAGAAACGTATATTTTTTTATAATTACGGGTGCGAAAATAGGGCGGGTGTAATTAAAAAAACTCCTGGGTTCGAAAGGGGGGGGGTGGGCCCCAGCCTGTTTTCACTCGTAGGGCCCCCCCCCCCCCCCCCTGGTCTTGTATTTGCTGTTGGTTTTCTTCAGGCTCCGATCTCTAGCAATTTGAGCGGGTTCTGGCATATTAGGCAGCTGTTCTCCTTTTAAGTTGCTCGACGCCCGTGTTGTCTGTGAAAGCAGGAACTGGGACCGACGTAATCTTTACTTCCGGTGTGCCCAGTCCTCTAGACGACCAACGACGCAGTATTGCGGTAACCTTCTTCCCTTCCCCCAGACGAATGAAAGTAGACTGAACCATGGACAGAACTTGAAAATGATCAATCTTAGAGACCAAGCAAGTCATGACTCTGGTAATGTTCCCTTGAAAAAAAAAACTAAAAATATGCCGATTATGCTAAACGTGCTACTTCTAGAAAAAGTGCAAAAATTATGCTCGTTTTTCCAAATCATGCCAATACTTATGCTAGCACAATCGATAAGGGCCTATCAAATTAAAGTATGGTTAGCTTGATTCCGTATGAACGGAACACTTAGACGCACGAATTTAAGACTGATTATGAAATTACTGTGTAACGTAAACCTGAGTGGAATGTTAAATTCGCTCAAATGAGGACTTCAAAGACAAAGTTTGCAAAATTTTATTGTGATTCACATAAATTCAATGTCAGTCCCAATCGTCTTGACTGGGGTAGCTTCTTTACTGTTCTGAACAAGGAATAAAACTTGGTAAACAGTCGGCAATTATGTGCTTTATATTATGCAATTTTCCTTGAACTGAATATTGTTCGAAACTTTTCCCGCATTCTCCACTTTACAACATCGGAGACGGATTCCGAGGCGGAATTCCGATCTTTCAAAGCAGGAATAAATTCTTAAACAACACACACTTCAAGCCCTTTTTGTTCATGGTAGTGTGAATTTTAAAGGTCGAAGATGAAAAGATTATTAAAATTCTCACTCGACTCAATCCCCTCTATTCTGAGATGTGCTTACCTTTTGAAGAGATAGAAAAAGCTTCCATCGCGCCAAAATATTTAAAGTGCCCTCAGATCGCGATCGGTACTGTTCTTTTCTTTTTTTTAACAGTACCTAACAGTATAAATGCTGACTAAAATAAAGTTAAAGTCAAAACCGTTTACTTGGAACGCTTAAGTTGACATAAATGCATACCGGGGAAAATAGATATCTCCAAAGTTTGTCCAATTTTTCGACCTGGCTTTGTCTGCCCCTCTGATATGATTGCAGCCTGTCATATTCTTTCTTATCCTCTTCATTCATTTCCTCCTTGGCTGATTCCAGATCCTTGACTCTGTGGACCAGCTCATAGTGTTCCGCCCTGAGCCCGTGGTAGGCAAGGTCATAGAAGTCTTTCCTCAAGTCTTCGCTACATTTACAAGCCTCTGCAACCATACCTAGAGCCTCCGTGTATAAATCTTGCAACCGCTCGCTCAGTCTTGTCAGCAGATCAAGTTTTACTGCTGTTCTTAGTTGATCTTGTTTAACTTCTTGCACTTGCAAAGGGGATGTAACATATGTGTGAAGCAGTGCGTTGATCTTTCTTAGTCGATCATCAATGTGATGCTCTCTAGCTAACTGGTCTGTATCCGTCGGGAGATCATCATGCTAAACATTGATAAAAGAAGGAATACATATGAATTCCACAAAGCCTGGCAATACTAAAGAATAATTGGTTGATGGCCTATTTATGCGAGTCTGCGTAGAAATGATATCACTTTCTTTTAGGAGCTTTCTTTCCAGGAGCAAGGCGTGTGTATTTCCCTTGGGACCGCATTTATTAATTGAATTAGAGAAGTGCTGCCCGATGATTGTATAGCTTTTTCAATCCTTTGGGATTTGCTGAAACCAGTTTACACAAACTAAAGGAAAAATATGGGAAACCATAAAAACAGGTTCTAAACCAGGAAGACTGGTTTTTTCCAGTTAAGTTTGTTTACCGATTTTGCCATTCCGCTTCTGAAATTCTTCCCGTACGTGATGGAGATTGACTAATTGGCGTGGGTGGGTGGGTGGGTCGTGGGTCGTGGGCCGTGAGTCGCGACCCACGACCCACGCGATTTAGCAATCCTCGATTCCGACGCTTTATGTTCTGCCTTATCTCACTCTCTAAACATTAGATCGAGTTCCACCTACGCGCAAACCGACACAATTTAATATGACTCCATGCGGCCCAGACTGTTAAGGATAATGTTTAAGTTCCCAGACAAAAAAATCTCTGGGAGCAAACCGTGGAAGCATATGGTTGGGAACAAATGCTTAAACTGCAGTCCTCAACACCTTCGGCATCCCCATTTGTTGCTACTTTTCTGGCAACAAATCTCCTTTTTTCATTAGTTGCAAGTTATGTTAAGAAAAGTAGGAAATAAACAATATATTTTTTTTAATAGTTAACCCCTTAGTGTTTTTGCTCTTTTAGTTCCGCGCAGAGCTCAGGATCAGTTGTTTTGTACTTTTATTGTTTTTTTTAAGTTCGATTTATGTAAAATTAGCGTAGAAAATGCGCATTAAAGCTTTTAGACATGTAAATGGATAGCCTGCGAATACAGCCGTTTCTCCTGGCTCCTTTCTCCACAAGGGAGAGGAGCGTCTGCGACTCAGTGACAGAAATTCCATACTGATGACGCAAATCAATGTTTACATAATGAATCCCGTAGTCATGGGGTTCCAAATGTAAATTTATATTTCTCCTGGTTGATTATGGTAAAGTTTTGTGATATTTTGCTAACGAGCTCCGGCAAAACTCAGATGCTTTTTCTAAAGAAGAATATATTCTCGGAATAATAGATTTATCTCGTTTTCAGTTGACCTTTGTGGCCTTTTGTCTTTTGTCTGTCATTAGTAAACAATAGGTGAAGGAATATAGCTACTACGCCGACCAATCAGAGCTCCCGACCAGATTCCGAACAGATTTTACGTCATCAGTATGGAATTTCTGTCGCTGAGTCGCAGACGTTTCCCCTGGCGAAACGTCCGTAGCGGCGAGGAGCAAGAAGAAACGGCTGTATTCGCAGGCTAGCAAATGAAAGAAGTAAAAGACAGTTTTCATAGTGCGTCCCACATAAAAAGTGCGCGTCATTTGTTAAAATAAACGTTGACTCACGTTTTGTTCGTCGTTCTCATGGCGCCTTTGCCTGGCAATTAAAAGTTCTTCTTCCAGTTCCTCAATTCTAATCCTCAGTTGCGAAACCTGCAAGGCAAAGAAGTAGTAGAAACAAGAGCACCAGATGGTGAATTCATGAGAATTTCCTCCGGACGTCAGTCAGTAAGTCACGAATTAGCGAATCATTATAACTGTTCTGAGTACCTTTCCATTACTTTAGTATTTTTTCACTTGTTAATGACTATGTAATAAAGAAAAAATCCGTGTATAAGAACCTAGATTTTAAGTTAGATGTTAGGCTATGCTTGTCTGTTTAGACCCCTTTTACAGAAGAACCTGTCAAGCCTACAATTTTGAAACAGGTTCTTATTTTGAGAAATTCAGTCAAACATTGAATACATAAACTTAATAGAACAAGCTCACCAGCAGTTAGTAAAATGAAGATAAAACCCTGACAATGAGACAGTTGTATCCTTGTTCTTTTGTTCTGTTTAACTTGCATAGCTTCGTGTAAACTTCATAAAATGTTTTAACATGCTTGGATTAAAGGGATTTTTATAAAATATTATGCACGCACTGCCAGAAAAGGGCCCAAAATAGGCCACACCCACCAAGGACAAACCCCTTATTTATTCTTTGAAAAAAGAACCTGTATAAGAACCTGAGTAGCCTAATTTTCCAGTTAGCTCCACTATTATAAGAGCTTCTTAGCCTAGCTTGAAAAACTTCTCATGCGCGGGTTTTTGCTGTATTCTAACCTGTTGTTCAGTATCCTGGCACTTTTGCTGGTAATATGAAAGCTCTTGCTCCAACTCCTTGGTCGTAGAGTTAACCTTCAAAATCTATGAAAATATTACATATCAAATACATTAAGACATCTTTTTATGTCCTCGGACGGCCAAGGCGCATCTCGTATGACTGTTATAAAACCGTTTGTTGGTTGCTTACTCACTTCTTTTCTGCTTTCATGGCGCATTTTCCTTTCATTTAAAAGCTCTAATTTTTAAGTCTTTAATTTGGGCTTCCATTTTTGAAACAGAGAGAAAAAAAGAATAGTAACCTGGTCATTAGCAGACGAATTCTTAACATAACTATTCAGCGTGACATTTCATACCTCTTCTCTAAAGGTGACTCGGAGTTCGTCGCTCATTTCAGATATCCCCTGGGATATCATCTCATCATGGCATTTGCTTGACTGTGTAACAGAAGCGAAAAAACATGTTACCCTTTTGCCAGCAAGTCATTAGCTTTTCGCATTCCTTGACACGGCTGATAGCATATAACTTTGCATACCTCTTTTAAAATGGCTCTGAGTTTGTCACTCATTTCACAAATCATCCTATCACATCTCTTCATCTGAAAGAAAAGCGTGAATCGTAAGTTTTAAACTATAAAGGTGTGACTGTAAATCATTTTTACCATCTGCCTATGTATCTCGTGAAGAAAAAATGATATGGTTTAAACCAACAGTTTCTCGTCAAAACCTTTCTAACTGCCGTGGTTGCATATCAATATTCGAGATACTTTCCTAATTCCTCAAAAAAGCAAGTCTACCAGCTTACTTGGTGTGGTTCGCTTGATTCTTCAGGTTCCAAACGAGTTGATCTTTGGCTGATGCAATTACATCGGCAGCAGCTGAGTCCTAAGAAAAGGAACGACACTGAGTCAGTAATACTTACATTTTTTGAAATATAAAAAAATGAATCATATGCAGTTGAACTGCGGATAAAGATTTGAAAGTGAACATGATCTCGCAGTAGAATGAACAACCTATTAGCGATTGAAAAAGAGCCTGAAAAATTAAAAATTCGGGCTTGTCCGGAAAGCCTGAAGTTTTACAGGCTCGTTTAGGTTGCAAAGATCATGTTCACTTCATTACATTGCTACCTTTGAAAAACATGATAATTCGTGGATATCTCTTATTACGAATCCTACAGCAGAGCATACGAGCTGCTTTGTGCTCAAGCCTCAGATCAAAATTGAATGACCTAAACTCGATCGTCGCTATTATCCAGTCGTTTCCTCTGCGGAATACTGAATTACATGAAATCACATTTGGGCTCAAAGATATATCTAAAACAAAGTAAAAGATTCAGTGAAGATTGTAAGTGAGAAGAGTTGAGTTATTTCGATCCTTTGATAGAGCTCACGACATTTGATAGATCACTGATCAACTCAATAGAGAGTTTTAGATTCGAGTTTACCGCGAACCTCTAACCACGGTTTGCGGTTACCCGTTTGCGGTTCGACGTTCAAACATAATTTGATTTAGATTGGCGGTGGATTAGATTACGGCCGCCATTTTGAATCAGCAGCCATGACTGGCACTTGTTTTCAAGATCAAATAGGATTTATCAAATTCAGCATTTTTCCCGAATTTGTGCCTCTGTTAATGGATAAAGACTTGCTCCACAAGGTTTTTGTATCATTACGTGAGATAAAACAAGAATTATACGCTAAAAGCTTTCAGGTAAATGACATACGTGAAAACCTTCCTCCCCACGTTGAAAACGCCGTTGTAAACCTCAAACGTGACGCGAAAGACTTGTCACGTGACCTCCAGCGGTTAGAGGTTCGCGGTAAACTCGGATCTAAAACTCTCTAATAAGTTATTATATGTAGAACCAGGCTCTTCTCAACGATAGAAAGATCAGAGCAGAATTTGTGAATCTAATTTGACAACTTGCACTCAAGAATAAAAAACATCTCTTACTTACCGCTGATCAGATTGTCAGCCACGTTCTTGAGTTCTACCTTCTCCAACGCTTTTTTTAATTTTCCAACTGTAGCTTCTGTTCCGTTCTGACGCCTCCACCGTACAAGAAGCTCTATGCAGCATTCCTTATTACAGTACAATTTTTCCTTTTCGATCATATCAATGGTGCTTTGAAGAAAACCTAGTTCTCTAGCAAGGTCTTTCCATTTAAGGCCAATCTGCTCCGCAAGCTGACTTTCGTGTATATCACTCTCTGTCAACTGATGACACGGATCCAGGCCCTTCTGGACGGGATAATCTGCAACAAATATATAGTAACTATTCACTGATTCACCTCCAATTCCTCCGAGAGAGCGACGCCAAACTCACGTAAGTTGCGAGCAAAATGCCTTCCCGGTTTGCTGCCATAACAAACAAAGAAATTTCACAACTAATCAAGCATGCTGTTCCCGAAATACACGAAGATGTTGACGAAATTCGGTTTGGAAGTTTTAACAGTTATATCTTTGTCTTTTTGACTCGAATTTATCGATAAAACCGATGAAAACTGTTTTGTTCACAAATGCAAATTAAGCTTAAGTCTTGCGTTACTTTATTTAGTTGACTTGTTCATAAATAAGCTTAAAGCTAAATTAAATCATCTTTTTTTATAGAATGATTTTAAATACAAAAAGAATTCACAACTCCTTTTGAAAGAAATTTCCCCGCAAGAGCTAAACAAATGCCTTCAAAAGTTTTATTTGTCGGCAAGAAAAAGCGACGGCCGCGGCCGCCCGGTCATTACGCGCCAAAATTGTAATTGTTGGCAACAGTATTTGAGTTAAAAATCATCATTTCTCTGCTCAATTATCTCACTGTTTTAGTATATACTAAAACAATTATTCACCTCAGTGGCGGTGGCTAGTGGTGCTTCGTAGCTCTGTAAATATGCACGACCAGCCACCTCCACTTCGGTGAATAATTGTTATTTACATCAATAATTTTTAAAATATATGAGGACATCAAAGTGAAGAAAATGTGAATCCGTTTTGGCCTTTTTGCGCATTCTTTTCCGAATTTGGAAATTCGACAGTGTCACGTGACCAGGAAGATGTTTTCTAATTAATCTACTCAGGCCCCGTCCACACGTAACCAGTTATTTTGGAATCTGCAAATTTTTCTTTGCGGTTTAAAAAATTCTCACGCCCATACGTATCCGGATTCAACTCGAATTTCCCACGTATCTGGATTCACGACTAGCACCCAGGACTCCTCTAGGAATATTAACAACAGAGCATGCCATCTTGAATACAGTATTCATGGTAAAGAACTGGGTTTGCTCTTGTAGCTTCTTGTTAAGCACGAGATAATGAAAAATATCCGCATTTGGCGTCCACATGATTCCGGATTGAGAATTAAGAGCCGATTCAAAACGTTGAGGATTCGTATGCCGGATTCACCGGATACGTGTGGACGGAAACCGTATCTGGAAAGAAAAAGTTGCGGACTCAAAAATATCCAGATGCGTGTGGACGGGGCCTTTAACTCGTCCAGGGTTTTCCTCAATATTTCCCTCTGTTCCCTGCGAAAACTGTAACTGATTAAGTGGGCGCCCGGCAGTTTGCTTAGCAACTATGGTTAATCATATAATTGTGGGCTGTTAATATGCGAGTATATTAAAACACCTGGGCCTGTCGACGTAATTAATGTGAATATCAGAATATCTTAATTTTCCTGTCATTGATATAAATCGGTATTTAAGTTATACACTTGACTCGTTTTTGCAGCTGGATAACAGTCCAGTTTCTTTCATTTCACGGTTTTGTGCGTCATTTATGATGGTCACATAATCGACGAGGCGGGATAATCCAGCGTTAAGGAAAAGAGGTTTAAGTGCAATGTATTAGCTGTAAATATGGACGTTAGTGAAGTGCAAATAAACGAAACTTTATTAGATTAATTGCTCGCTTGTAACTTGCGGACAACGAAATCGAGGTGTAATAAATCAATGACCGAAACGTAGCAAACGGGTAAGGTTTTGCAATGCTTCAGCTCTATGACTCTTAACTATACAAGAAATATTGTCATTCGATGTCATTTCTCTGGAACAGGAAGTTTCTAAAGATTGAAAATCTGTAATGATAATAAATAACACAATCCCGTAGCTCACGTCACCCGGAAACAGTGGGAAAGAAGCTAAAAAAGTGTTTCGAAGTGTTCGTTGAAACAATATATAAAAGGTCTACCACAGACAATATTAAACAAAAGCACAATCAAGAACTTACCCATATTGGAGGGTCTGCAGTGTCTTGCTTGAAGACTCTGTTTCCTTGTTATGATTAAGAATGAGTTAAGATCTTCTGCCGACGATCAAATATCGATGCAGTGAATTGTGTTAACTGGAGACCGTTTTTATGCCAGAACTACACTTATTCCAATAAGAAAATCTGAAATGAAAGTTGCTCTACGACCTTATTTGTGAGTAGCTCAGCCTTGTTTCAGCCTCCTGCACACTTTCAGAATTTGAAATAAAGAACGAGAATACCGAACGGCGGATGAAAAAGGGGTTTGATTACCTTGAATGCCAAGGAATTTTTCTTGTTTAGCAGTTTCAGCTCTGCATGACCATGCATTCAACGATGATTAACCAATCCTTCAATATTTTGTTGAAAGAAAGAAAGGAACTCACATCGCTATGCCGAAGAGCGACGTTTAAATCTCTTCGCTTTGCCCGGATATTGACTTCCTCGTTGAGAGCAGTCACTGTGAAGCGGGGGTTTTCACCAGCTAAGTTTTCAATTGTGGGTCACGTCATTATTCAATGACCATTGGCCACACACTGAACCACAATGTAATCTGAACAATTTAGAAAGTCCACAAAAATGAGCAGCCAACAGTGTGTTCAATTGTTTATTGCAAAACTAAGATGTTGGGTGTATCTCTTTTATCATAAACTATGGATCTAGTTACTATATGGGAGGTTTATTAGGATGGTGATAAAGCGAAAACCACACTTATCTTTTTAAAGCATATGTATTAAAAATATTCTTTATGAAATATCTATGGCTATCAAAATAGGCATATTTTTAAGTGAAATATTGAAAAAAGAACGATGCTAACCGCTTCTAGAAGAATCGGGCAAATGCCCCACTCCCGGGCAGAGGTTTTCTGACAAATTCCCCACCGCCGGGACCGACAGGATGACAAATGCCCGGGGGGGATGGGCACGCTTGGAATTGACTGAGCCACAAAAGCCCCCCGAGGTTTTGTGATAAACGCAATTCTAGTATATGTGAAGTCTTTGTTTACAAGAGAGTATCTGGGGTATAGGCATTTACTGTTAACAGCAAGAGAGAATGAGCTCATTGTTATACTCATTCTCATTGTCCCTCGTTAACGAGTTAGGATTTTGGCTTTTCTACAGATAACAGTTAAAAGTTCAAAAGTTTTCTTCTGTTTAAGTCTACAACGCTGGACCTTTCCGCGGTAAAAACTGAAAAAGGTTAATTAAAAATAGGGTCCATTAGCGTCAAGACGAACCGCAGAAACTCGAGAAAAACAACATTGACACTCTCTACATGATAAATAATTGACGCTAAAGGAAAAGCCCTGGGGACGAGGTTGGTTAAAAAAAATTAAGATTAATTTTTGTTACGACTAATTGACTTATTGACTTACTTAACACATCGATGTGATTTCCTCTAGAGCGCTTTTGTTTCAGAGTTAATCAGTGATTCTCTTTTATTTTCTTGTTATGCGTTGAATTCAACAGGAATCACCTTAAGCGTCTCCTCGCTGTCGCTGGAGGATGGAAGGGGGCTAAGGATACGATTTTCTGCACGCTTCCGTACATCTATCGCTCTACTACTTCTAATTCGATCTGAGAAACATACAATAGGATAATCTGCGTCGATTTCGTCGAGTTGGACTTCGTTTACTCTCCCTCTCCCTCCCTCCTCCTGAGGGCACTTTCAGGCATCCTCGATTAAACATTTCGATCCCAACAATTACTCGTCTACATTCTTAACAAAAGAATGGGGATGTAAGTTAAGAGGAAAAAGTTAGAGGTCGTATGCCTCTCTTAGGACCTGTATTTGCCTGATGAACATCGACCGTAACGGCGAGAACCACTAAAGAACTCGTGCAAACACTTAAAAAAAAAAACCTGTGGCATACTTAAAAAGATGTTCAAAACTCATTGATATTAAGTAGGCACATTGTCCAATATCAATCACGTGTAAGGATCACTCAGCAATCTGAAAAGCCAAAAGAGGGCTTTAAATTCAGCCTCAAGGTAAATACGACGTTGGATGACTGAAACGAGGAAATACTGATTAGGATAAACATCTTGTATAAAAAAACACACATAGACATAGACAAAACATGCTATGGCTGATCAAATCCAGAACAACCACATCAAATTGTCCAATAACAGAGTTATTGGACGAACGACATCAGCGGCGCTCTCTTTGTTGAGTTTTAGCGCCAAAAATGTTCAATGGAAATATTTATAATAGTGAACTTACGCAACAGGACGGGAGAGGAAAGAGGACGGCAAACCTTGTGTGACAACCGTGACAACAATTTTGTTTGAAATAACTTTTCGCCAAACATCACTTTCCTTTAAACAGATGCTTTTGTGAAAACAAGAAAACATTAACGCTAAGTGACGATCACGACATAACATGCAAGTTATAGCCCTGTCAAGTTTGTCACACACAAACATTTTGCCGTCCTCTTCTTCCTGCCGTCCTGTTGCGTAAACTCACTAATGATTAACGAGGACGTGACAGCCAAATAACGTAACTGACCCAACTAAAAGATCTTGCAGTAATATAATTATGCGCAAAGAAAGTTGTATGCCCACTGCCTCGAAAAGAATGTCTACATGAAAACTCACTCGTTCACATCAGTCATAAAGGATGGGTAAGTAGTTGAATGTTAGTTTAATTTGCTGATATTTCATTCTAGGTATCATACAAAACATCGTTTGCATGTCATCGCAACGATTTTCATTTTTTATTTCCGGGTGTAAGCCAATACCCTTGAAAATGGAATGTGTCAGGCTGTCAGAATTTCTTTAGCTTTCAAATTTTTGTCCAAATTTGCTCTAACTGGGACAAGTCAAGGCTCTAGTATTTCGCTTAAGGGAACACCCCAGCTACAGAGAAACAATTACTCGATGCAAAATGCGCTGCAGAATATAACAGGCTGGGTTTTTTTTATAACACAACTTCCATAAGATTACATGCCTCTGCGTTTGTGCTCTACAGAACGAGGTTGAGTCCAGTGATAGTGGGTTATAACTAAAATGGTTATATTTTGAGTTCTGAATCAGTTTTTATAGAGGTAAGCGTTTCAAACTCTTTCTGACTCTTTTTGATTGTTTCTGTTGTACTTTAACATTCAACCACGGTATACTGTAATGCCCTTGTTGCAGATGTAACGCTATTGCAAGATCTTCAAATACTCCATCCCTTATTGTTATGTCATAAGTTTTTTATCTTCGATAATTTATTTGGTCCACTCAATCTTCGTAAATGACATTTAGACCTCTGTGTTGTACTCAAACTAGATTCCCGTCTGAGCTTTTAAATCCCTAACTGCGATTCATGCTTGAAAGCAGTCAGTCTGATCTGATTGTTTTCGCGTGCCCAAAAATGATTCAAATATCAGTGGGCCTTAACATAACCTATTATTACTTTAATGGTCTTTAATTACGTGCTGCAGCCATTAATAAAGGAGATCTTTCAAGAGCAATTTTTGAAGTTCAGCTGGGGCATTCGGGTCATATAAACTTGTCGTATATTCTCCGTTTGGTATTTAACAATATCCATCACAGTGTTGCCGCCTACTGACTGAAACATCGACGTATTTACGAATGTATATGTAGCCTTAAACACTTCCATTTTTAAGCCAACAGTCTATTGTCGAGCAATTACATACAGTTAGCCAAAACCGGGAAGGACTGGGTATTTACTATTAATTATAACTGCTTTAGTTATTTTGACTAGCCTATCAATCAACACTGTTTAGACTAGACAGAGAGAATTCTCTCTTTAGACTAGTCAAAATAACTAGAATTTTCAAGTTGAAGTCCGAACGCGCGCCTTCGAAGTACCATTTAAGTTGTGAGTGGCGCATTTCAGGATCAAATCCAGAACAATCACATCAAATTTTGCAATAACAGAGTAGAGTTATTGGACGAACGACATCAGCGTCGCTCTCTTTGTTGAGTAAGCGCCAATTAAAAAAGTTGGAAAATTTTTAAATGATTATACGAGTACAAGACAGCCAAATAACTGAACCAAACTAAAAGACCTTGCGAGAATATAAACACAAAGAAAGTTGTATGCCCACTGCCTCTAAAAGAATGTCTGTATGAAAACTCCCTCAGCTCGTTCACATCATCTCGGTTGCGGCGCTTGACTGAGAGTGAGCTGTATTCGTAGGCTGGCCACAAAGTGATTCTGATTGCACATTTAAATAGTAAATTACTGGTTCTCATAAGACTCTGAATCCCCATGATGGGTGGGTGATGAGGTGCGATAGTTATACACATTACAAACTGCACTCTTTTAGTGGTCGCTTGATTTAAGAGAAACCGTATATATGGTACCTAAAAGTTCCCGTCTAACCTGCCATCGCCCACACTGTGTCTGAACAGGTTCCGATAACGACTAAGTAAGGTTATAATGATCGTTATCACTAAAAACCATCGTTGCCTTGATCGCCTCAAACATCAGTCTCAACCGAAGGGCTCAAGTTTATCAAGCTTGTCCTTTTCCAACGCAGTTTCATTTGGATTCTAAATAAGTTGAATTTTAGTTGAACCATATTGTAGAACAGAACAAGCGCGAAATACAGTGAACTTAGGGCATTGGTGTCTGGGCTTGTTGCCCGTTATTGACACGGAACTCGATCGCTGGGCACTAATGTGAACATGCCCTTTTTTCAAGTATCCACCCCAGACTTTGAGTATATATGGTGCCGGTTTCCTAGTGCAAATTCGAGACCTTGAACACGGGCACTTCTTACGCGTGCTCGTTTTCTGTTAGTTCTGTGGCAATCCATTGCTTTGTACTCACACGGCTGCCCTCACTTTAAAAGTGACGTTTAACAGTGCAAGCACAGTTTCATACTGGGTACCCACGATACTCAGGCATTAGTAGAGGAAACATTTTATCGAGGGCAATGCCGCTCGGACCTTGGCCTTCGGCCTCGGTGAATAACATTCTCCTCGATCTGCATAATTGTTCACTTCATACTTAGCCTCATCCAAGAATTGTTACATAGTCATTGACACTGAAATACTTTTTCTACTGCGACTGTATTTAGCTCACTGTTCACAGCATGAAAAGGCAAATTTAAGTTAGCATAATGTGAGCGTAAAGCTGGTGTAAAGTTTGGATTTACACACCTTTACACGACCTTTACATTACGTAAAGTTAAGCTTTACGCTACATTTACACTTTTGCGTAAAGCTGGAGTAAAGAAACACCTGTAAGTGGACTAAAAGCCAACGTAAAGCTTGAATAAACTTCACATTTACGCCACCTTTACATAGATCTAAATAAAGTGTATAGGCATCTTTAGGCCAGATTTATATGTACTGTGATGTAAAGTTAACATGCTCTTGTCTTGCAGAAAAAGCGCGACAACAGACATAATACGTATAGCTGGTATAAACTCCACATTTACGCCACCTTTACATCTAAATAAAGCGTTTAGGCATCTTAGTAAGCCAGATTTAAATGTATAACTGGTGTAAAGTTGCAACATGCTCATGTATTGGCTGGAAGGCAAAGCTCAACAACAGACATGATTACATTTTCTGCTATTTTCTTCTTTGCATAATTATTTTAAACCCTAGAGGGAAAATAAAATGAGAAAATACAACGTTGGGAAGGAAAGGAGCCAGTTAAATCAATCAATCTGCTGTATTCAATCAAATTCTGTTTTATTTGTTCAAAAATCATTTTCTTATATGTCACCATTTGTACTTAAATCAATTTTCATACTGTAGCGGAAACATTTAAAATCTTGTTCTATCTCTTTAAGTCTAACTGTAACAGACAAATGCAAAATTGAAAACCTTGTTACAATAATAACATCAGTTACCACTTAAAATAAAGTAAAATTGAAAACTTCATTCCTACAGCAGAAGCTTTGAATAAATTGTCTTATAATTTAATTCTTGCTTGAAATATTTAAACATTTTTTCTAGAAATGCACAACTATATGTAAAATTGAAAACTTCATTCTTATCTTAAAGACAAGTTGAACAGAAACATTTAAAATCTTGTTCTATCATCTCTTTAAGTCTAACTGTAACAGACAAATGCAAAATTGAAAACCTTGTTACAAAATAACATCAGTTACCACTAATATTGAAAACTTCATTCCTAAAGCAGAATCTTTGAATACCTTGTCTTATAATTTAATTCTTGCTTGAAATATTGAAGGCTTTTTTCTTGAAATGCACAACTATATGTAAAGTTGAAAACTTCGTTCTTTTTTTAAAAAACAAGTTGAACAGAAACTTTAACACATGTTCTTGTATCAATGTTTGTATCAAATGCCTTGAAACAAGTGTCAAAATAAAAAAAAATGCAATCCCAAGTGTAGTAAAAATAGAAACTGTTACCTATTTGGTAGCATCACTGCAAAAAAAGTTGTTACAAAAATATAAATTAAAAAAAAGAATGTACTTGTAAAAATATCAATAAGCTGGCGAAGCAGAACGCCTATGGGCCACGTCCTTTTTTGACTTTAAAGTTTTTTTTGGTTTGGATGTCTTGGGAGTGGAGCTACAGTCAGGTAAGAGGGATGAAGTTCCAGATCTTGAAGAAAGGGTGCTGGGGGATGGCGTCACTGTTGCTGGCAGACGGGCAGAACTGGTACTGGGGGATGGAGTTGTAGTTCTTGCTGGACAAGATGAAGGAGAAGGGCGGGTGGGTGGACTTCCAGTTGTTGGAGGACGGGTACGGGAAGGTGGAGTTCCAGATGAAGGAGGATGGGTGCTGTTAGGTGGAGTTCCAGATGAAGGAGGACAGGTGCGGGTAGGTTGAGTTCCAGATGAAGGAGGATGGGTGCGTGTAGGTGGAGTTCCAGATGAAGGAGGACGGGTGCGGGTAGGTGGAGTTCCAGATGAAGGAGGACGGGTGCTGGTGGGTGGTATAACTGCTGGCGTAGGATGACTTGGAGTTCTAGTACATGTAGATGAAGATGGCCGGGTGCCAGGTGTAGGGGCTGGATTCTCAGCCCTGACTGCCCATTCTAGAGGCTCAGTGGGTCGGCGTCTTGTTGATGGCATTGGGTGCGGGCGTCTTGTCACCAGGTGTACCCTTTTGGATTCGAGGCTTCTGGAATAAGCCTCATCAAGCTCTCTCTTAGCTTTAGTTAGAGAAGTCCTCTCCCATGGAAGCCTTTTGACAAGGTATCTGCTTAACTTGCTCTGACCACTTTCATCCTCAGAAAAGTCAGACTCATCTGAGCTTGTGTACGCTAGGCTCCCTACAGCTTCTTCAACCTGTGCCTTTTTCTCATTTGACCAGGGCATGGTCTTCAGTGTTACCAGCCTCTTCTGAGTTTTCTAGGAAAGTCAAAATAGCACAAGGTTAACAAGTGCAGCACCAATTGTTTCCTTTCAAAAGATGCTTGTATCTGTAACATGACGATACGGTTAGAAACCTGAGTAAAATAACTTACTGGTTTAAGAACCTACTGGCAGAAAAATTGCAATTTTATAAAATATATGAACCTGTTTAGCCAGGAAAGGTCAGGCAGGTTCTCATAAGTGGCTTACAGTTAAATTTATTTATGATAAAGTTTGGGTGTAAGATTGCAGTGTTAGAAATTACCCGGTGAGTTTGTTTATTTATTTTCTGATAGTCAACAACAAATTTCTTCATAAAAATTAAGAACTTTCAATTACTATCCCTAAATGCAAGAATCTATTTTGTTGGACTTAACAAATAAAGGTTCTTACACGCAAGTTTTGTGTGTACATGTATTTACATATATTCTTGTAAACAGTAATGCTACTGGATGTTGTTTATGCTTAGCAACCAAAAGGAAAAACTAATCATGGTAATTTTTAGTACTTTATAAATGTGTTATTGCATGTACAAGTGTATCATAATGGAAACAACTTACATCTCTCATCCTTCCCTGCCTTCGGCAGAGATCTTTGTGAGCCTCCAGCTTGCCCTTTTTTGCCCTCATGGCAGCATCATACAAACTCTTTAAGTATGTCGCAGCAGCCCCTTAACAGGAAAAAATTGTCCTTGATATTAGTACATGTTCAAGTAATGGAAATTTACATTGAAAAGAAAGAATGTGTTCTACATTGTGCCAACAGCCCTTAGAGTGACTTATCAATGTAAATATAAATAGTGTGATCATTTCAGTTGACAACACCCAATTCCATCTGATATAAATAAAAAAGAACAGCTGATAATGGATGTTTTAACAGTGATGTGAAGATAAGACACCAAAAAGATTATGTCAGGTGATATGAGCCCCTGAGAACTACATTTTCATACCCCCTCCCTCTCCAATATGAGAGAACTTCTTTATGGACAGACCAGGTAAACATGGAAAAGTAATACAGGGGAAGTTTCCAGTAAACTGTGTCCATTCCCCCTCGGAGGCATCAATTAACCATGTTTTACATGTGTGGTTTGAACCTCTGTTCCAGAAACTATAAAATAGAGGGGGAGGTGCAGTTACCTTTCATTTCAGCTGGAGACCAGGGGCAATTTTCAGTGCCACCACGATCAGCTATGACTGCCTCAATAATTGTCTTGGTGGCAGTCTGGTTAGCCTCTGCTAAAAAGCTAAAAAAGTAAAAATGGGATTTATTTATTTGTATATTTATATTATATTTACCTCTTATTAAGGTGGCTGAACACAGTTTATATGATACCTGCGCCCCATTTACCGTTTCTCTAAAACGACTGATCTCTAAGTCTCCAAACTTTGCATGATATTGGATAAAAGGATGGGCTTTCGTATTTTGATAGTTAAGGTGGCGTGTGTGCTGTTGCCATGGCAATGCATTCATTGGCTTCTGGCATAATGGCGAATATCCTAAAAAAATGCTGGATTTTTTATATGCTGAATATTTATTTCATAACAGTCCAACAAAAGATCAAACCTGACACAGTGTGTGTCATTTTAAGAAGGAAAATACCACATACTTCACAGGCATAAAACAAATAAACCTCGCTTTATCGGCGCCATGTTTGTTATTTTGTAATCTTTGTGCGCGCGCTGCCTAGCATCAGCAAAGCCTTTAGAGCGCGCGCTGAAAACTATGTTCGGCCACCTTAACTGAGCAGGAGGTCTGTATGGGAGAATCTTGACCGAGGACGTCAGAAGTACAGACTGAACGCAGTGAGGTCTGTACTCATGACCAAGGTCAAGATTCTCCCATACAGACCTCCTGCTCAGTATACATGTATACGCCTCCCAATATACATGATTGTATTTAATGGCTATTGTTACCTCTCATCCAACTTAAAGCCATCAAAATCTTCATTCTGTGAAAGGGCTTTGTACATCTTTCTAACGTCTTGCTGCAATTACAAAAGAAAAAATCTTTTTTCGGTATCCTTGTGTATGTTGTTCATATTTAAAGAAGCCACATTCTGTACGTCATTGTTCGTGTACTTTGAAAAAAATGGCTTAACTTAACTAGCAACACAAGAATAATAACTAAAATTTAATTTTGGATAAAACCACAACTGCCAAATCTAAATTTAATTTTGCATAAAACCACAACTGCCAAATCTAAATTTGCATAAAACCACAACTGCCCGAGCATGCGCTGGGAAACCCATATAGCCAGATTTTGGCTACGGCTGCGCAGAGTTACCCAGAGCCCTTGTCGCCGTAAGGTCACGTGATAAAAGACAAGGGCTCTGGGGTCGAGAATGGCTTTGTCCCATCTTAATGTGAGAATTTTCCTTGCTATGATTTTTACATCTTACAAACGAACGTAAAACTAACGAACGCTTAGCATAAACTGTCACAAATGTCGCTAAAGAACGGAGAACATAAATGAAGATCGAAGCTCAATCCATGTCACGCTGTGTTTTGTTTGTCACCCAGCGAGTAATCGAGCATGAGCAAGTAAACTTAAACTTTGAATTTACAATTCGTGGTCGCAATCAGTCGCTCCAAAGTATTTCTGATAACAGAAAAGTAACAGAAATATTTATACTTACGCGACACTGCTGCGGGACTGAGATTTTCCTCCTTCTTTTCCTACTCGATCGTCCTGATCTTTCTGGTTCAGTGTTAGAGCTCTCTATTTTTGAAGCAAGTTCCTCAAACATTCGTCGTTGTTCGTTGTCTCGCGCTTCCATCGCTTCTCTGAGACGAACATTTTCAGCCACAACCCTTTCAAGTAAAACGACATATTGATCTTCCATTATGAAGAGTGCAGTCTATCACGAATCTGGCCACGAACTCAAGCAAGAGGCTTCTGAACTGACGAAAGGACGCGCAACACAGGAAATACGACTGCTTTCATGTCACGCCGACAAAAACTGCCGACAAAGCGAACCGCCAAATCCGCGCCATAAATGATGGTTTTTGATTGGCTTTTGCTATAAAGACAGTGCGTGATTGGTTGGCGGCTTGTCACGATGTCACGCCGATAACACGCCATTATGACATGGAACAGAATCTCGCACCAGACGAGTGATCATTGAGAACTTGCATATTTTGTCGCGAGCGCGAATGTATTTCGCTGGAAAATGTCTTCCCGTCTGAGAAAACAAACTAGAGTGTGGTGTGGACATTGCAATGAATACTTATCTAGGTCGACTTTCTGGAAACATCGACAGGCTTATTATGATGTGAAAAGTGAACGTTGGATAACGAAAGATGACGCGGGACGTTTGCACAGTTTGGGAGATGATGAAAAGAAAGCAAGACTGCATGACCCTGATGATCAAATGCATGAGTTCCGTGATGAGCCATCCGAATCTTCCAGTGATGAAGATTTTGAAGCAGCTTTATCTAGGGAAGGTATGTAGAGGTTATAAACTATTTTTGCCGTTCATAACATAAAAATTGTATGCAGTAGTGTCGTCTGGACGTACAGTTTCAGTTTTAAGACTGGGTTCTAGCCGCGCGAATCACGCGCGACACTCGTGGGAAACAGGCATGGCGGCGCATAATCTTTTTTTTGCAGAAGGCTTTCTCGTCCATTCTTCAGGGTAAATCAGGTTTTCACAACATTTTTAGCCCCCAAACTATTTTTTACTATAAGTTAAAGAAAAATGTTTTCCAATCAGCATGTATGGTGCCATAGAGAAAGTTTTACAGTCATACAATCATATACTGTTGCCGTGGTAACTGCTGATGACTGAATGTACAGGGAAAGATAGGGCTGAGTTGGTTTGAGCTGGAGCAGATCCAATTTATGCCAATTTTTTCTCTTCTAGTTATACCCGGCATAGCAAATCGAACCCAATCGAACTGAATTTCAATCGAACTTTTAAAATCGAATGAAATCGAACTCAGTTCATGGATTGAGTTCAATTGAGTTTGGCAATCGAACGAAATCGAACTCACCGAAAAGAGAAAAAATCAATCGAACCCAATCGAACGTTCGATTTTTGAACTCGTGATTTGTGTAGCAGGTGTTGAAAATTGATAACCAGATCTTGGAAGCACAAGTTTCTTCAGCCTGGAGTGTAGCGCACGTAGAAATTCCTCATGGCTTCAAATGCACTGTGGATTGTAACCTTCAAATACTGTACATAGTAAAAGGCTACCAGGAATGCCGCTTTGACATCAAGGATGGCGACGTTTTTAAGAAAATAGGCGAGAAAGGCCGCGCATTCCGAATTGCAACCCTTGAGTAATCCTTCGAGTTGTCTTGCCACAGTTGTAAGTTAGCTAAATAGGAAAGGGTATAATAATTTCGGAATACGCCTGCAGGAGTGATGAGAGCTTTGTTCTCTCCTGTTCTGTTCTGTTCTCTAACTGCCGTGCACAGTTTATAAATGGTTTCTGTTATTGAATAAATTAAAAAAACCTGCTTTGATGGGCTTGATTTGGACTTGCTTTGTATAGGTAGAGCCAATCAAACACAATCCATTTTAAACCTAACTCAATCAAACACAATCAGATGGATTGAGTTCGATTTAGTTCGATTTGTTCGATTGAATTCGATTTGTTCAGAAATCGAACTCACTGAAAGTCTGGTGTTCGATTGAGTTCGATTTTCGAACGTTCGATTTACTATGCCGGGAGTTATAATAATGTATATCATCACTTGGGAGGCAACCCTTCCATGAAACCATTTGAACACTGCACGAAATTGCTTTGAACTCTTTTCAACTTCACATTTCTGCAGCAAAAACTGAAACAAAATGAAGGCTGGATAAATTTTATTGGGATCTTTTAATTTATTTGAATGTATATTTGGTGGCATTTGGCAATATAATGTGGAAATAAGAAAATAGAGATTTCTATGATCAGCCATGATAGTGTCCCTTTAACATTGACAGGTTGCGACCAGGTTGATGATTATAAAGATATCTCCAGCTTTGATGATGACGCAGATTTCTCAAGTGCAATGAATGATGACACACATGTAGAAGAAAGTGAATCGGCCAGTCAGGTACATCTAAAGTATAGGCAGATTGGTGCTGACGTCATTGTTTACATTTTTCGTCATTGAGCATACAGCTTTGCTTGGAGAAGGCGACGCGACAAACTCACTCTAGACTCTGAAAGCTATTTTCGTGCGATATTAAGGAGGTATTAGCTTCCAAAAACTGTGGCAAAACCCCTAATAATCCCATACATTCTTTGTGAAAATTTACCTTTTCAAATCCAGATCACTCAACAAGTATTAAACAAATCAGGCTCAAATTTACATTGTATGTATGGTTCAATTCCACCTGTAACCATCCCCCCAGGCAACCCCGGGAACCGTTTGAAGCAGTCTTGTCCCGGGGGTACCGAGGTAGAGAAAATCAAAAATTAAACTTTTCGTTGTTCTTGCAAAGTACGCTGTTTCTCGGTTTACCGTAGAGAAGATTGCCTATTTCTCAGAAAAAATTCTCTACAATTTCTAACTGACTAGTAAGACAAGAATTATCTCTAAAATTTAAAAGCCGCAGTTGTTTAAACTGTGGTGAACATAAATTGTTTACAAGCCTTAATAACCTACACATCAACACTTGAGTTGAACCAACCTATGCAATCCGGGGGGGGGTGGGTGAAACAGTTGAAACTGAACCATACATTAACATTACAGTTAAAGCTCCCTCAAGCTAGCTTCTTGTTAGGACTTGATGTGTTAATAGACATTTTTTTTTTTTCACTTCTAAAGGTCTTGTCTTCTGACACTGATTGTTCTGAAAGCGAAAATGACTGTGGTTGCAGTGAAAGTGGTTGTAGTGACGAAGAAGATACTGAAGAATGGCACGAAGATGTTGATGATCTTCTTCAAGATGTGGGCCATGATGAACCCCTACCAGAACCAATCCAGCACCGATCAACGACACAGACACTGACTACATTACTTCAGTGGTTGATTTATTTTTTGTTATTTTGGCAAGCTACATGCAAGCTAAGTGACAATGGTCTAGAGTGGCTGTTGCGTTTTATGTTCCAGTTTTTACATGCAGTGGGAATCACTTGTAACAGTGAATACCTTTGTCAAATGGCTCTAATGCTGCCAAGTTCGCTGTACTTACTTCGACAGTTTGTGAACTTAAAGCGGGATAACTTTGTCAAGTTTGCAGTCTGTCCAAAATGTGCATCACTTTATAAGCTGGAGAGTTGCACAAGGCATGTTGGAGGTCAGATTGTTTCAAACATCTGTTCCCACAAACCATTTAAAAAGGGTTCAAAGAGGGAGTGTGGAACAGCATTGGCAAGAAAAGTAGTCCTGGGCAGTGGAAAGGTGTGTTTTTATCCACACAAACTTTACTGTTTCAACAGTATTATTGATCAAGTGGAAGCATTACTTAAAAGACCAGGACTTCCTGAAATGTGTGAGCAGTGGCGTGAACGTCAAATCGATGACAACATTGTAGCTGATGTTTATGATGGTAGCATCTGGAGAGATTTCCTTACATATAAAGGGAGTGACTTTCTGAATGCCCCTAGAAATCTTGCATTCGCGATCAATGTGGACTGGTTTCAGCCGTTCAAGAGAAGATGTGACAGATCCATCGGTGTAATTTATTTAGTTCTACTAAATCTACCAAGAGAAGAACGGTTCAAATGGGAGAACGTCATAGTAGCTGGAATTGTACCTGAAATGAGTAAAGAGCCCAAGTCATTAAACACATTTTTGGCACCAATTGTTGATGAGCTCAAGGCATTTTGGAAAGGCGTTAAACTTTCAACTAGTCAGAGTACAATACCCCTAAAATACCGAGGTGCCCTCCTTCTTGCTTCAGCCGATCTACCTGCTGTGCGGAAACTGTGCGGTTTCAAAGGTCATTCAGCACATCGAGGCTGCTCAAAATGTTTTAAGTATTTTCCAGGGAGCTTTGGCGAGAAAACGGACTACTCTGGCTTTGATAGAAACATGTGGCCTCCGCGCCATAATAGCAGTCATCGCTTACACGCAGAGATGGTTAGAAAAGCTTCTACCCAAACAAAGCATGAGTCATTGGCTACAAAGTATGGGGTCTATTATAGTTGCCTGTTACAGCTTGAATACTTTGATGCAGTGAGGTTCACTGCAATTGACCCCATGCATAATTTGTTTCTAGGCACTGCAAAGAATGTTTTCAAGCTCTGGGTTAAGAAAAACTTATTATCAAAGAAAGATCTTAAAGTATTGGAAGAACGTATAAATTCATTTGATGTTGGAACAGGAATCGGAAGATTGCCACAAAGAATAGCATCCAATTATGGTGGCTACACAGCATCACAATGGAAGAACTGGACCTTAATTTACTCCATGTTTTGTTTAAAAGGCCTGTTACCAGAAAGCCATTTAAGGTGCTGGCAGACATTTGTTCTTGCTTGCCAGTATCTTTGTACACCAGTTCTGTCCAAGACTGACATTTTGAAAGCTGATCTGCTATTTGTGAAGTTTGGAGAGAGATTTGAATGTTTGTATGGCAAACAGGCTGTGACACCAAATATGCATCTCCACTGCCATTTAAAAGAATGTGTTACTGACTGTGGTCCAGTGCATTCCTTTTGGTGTTTTAGCTTTGAGCGTTTTAATGGAATTTTTGGATCAATGCAAGTGAATGGACGATCTGTTGAGGTACAGTTAATGCGTAAACTTCTAGCTGGGCGGTTCGTCTGGGATGTTCAATTTCCATGTGACTTTCAGGAAAACTTTTTGCCATTTTTTGCTCAAGAGGGAAATGGTTCACCTGAGAGCTTTATTGTGAAAACAGCTTCTGAACTGTTTAACAGTGCTTGTTGCTTGAGTCTGGGAGCCTTTCAGTGGAGTGATCTAACACTTGTTAGTCTTCCCAGCTCATTTAAGCATTTTGCATTGGATGAAGATGAGGTAAAGGTACTTTTGGAATGCTATAAGGCATTATACCCTACTGAAGAAATTGAACTTACATCATGTGTCGCACGCAAGTTCACTAGTGTTGTTCTTGGAACTGAGAAATTTGGCTCGAAAATGGACTGCCGCAAACTGAGATCTGCTCGAATAATGGCCTCCTGGACTACTGATAATGGCTCAATTGAAGCTACTGCACCAAGAAGACCTGGAATAGTTAATTCGTACCTTTTGCACAGTATTAAGCTTAATGGACAATTCTGTCAGCATGTTTTTGCTGTTGTTTGGTGGTACAAAACTGACAATGACAAAGGGCACTTTGGCAAACCAGCTGAGGTTTGGAGACGTGACTATGAACACTGTGGACCTTCTTTATTTATGCCAGTTCAGCGCATAGCACAAAAATTTGCTTGCTCTTTAGCAAAATTTAATGGGGTAGATAAGCTTGTAGTTAACCCCATTCCTAGGTCATTTCATTAGCCGTTTAACATTTGCTGACACTAAGAAATGTATAAGTTGAAACTAAAAAAAAATGTTTTGATTGTCACAATAGATTCTGAGACAAAGACAAGCTTTTTCAATACTAAAGAATTCTGCATGCTTGACTGAAGCATCATTTTGGCAGGAAAATGAAAAAATAATAAATGTCCCCTGGGTATCTAGCCCCTAGGTAAATGTGACCAAAACTTGAAAACAAATCTTGTCCTCCTGGTTGTCATTGTCTCGGAATCTATAGTCTATGTCATAGGATGCTGTAAACTGTTACAAAAATTAGCTTCAAAAGTGCAACCACTTTTAGTTCATTTACATTCTTCAGTGCCGATTTATCCAATCAAATGCCAACTGGAAACTGCCTCAACTTCTGATTGGATTATGTCTGCACTAAAGAATGCAAATTAATTAAAAGAAGACACAATTTTGGCTCCTTGCTGGAAAAGGGTCTAGTCTAATTTTATTGATCTCCATTCCTCTGTCTCATTGCCCTGTTTACCTTGGCAATTCTTTGAGAGTTTTTCAAAGTGAAGGTTCCTTTTCACGTGACAAAAATACTCAATGATAAGTAATTGGAAGTTGTTAAGTTGCTGAAAAAGACATGTGCTGTGGCCTTGTAGCTATGTTTAAATAGGGTGTTTAGGCCACCTTATTAGTTTCATGATAGTGTTAATAATTATGAGCGAAAAGGTCTGTTCTCTCAAAATTATGGAAGAACTGTATGTCATTTAAGTTCTAAACCGTTTATAGTTTATTCTACAAAAGTAAACAGTTATCTTTTTCTATTTTGTGCGTTGGCCTTATAGAGATTAGAATTTGTTTATTGAAGGGACTTGTGACTTAATTTCCACAGTTTGTGAAAAGTGAGTAATAAAAGGCACATCATGGTACTGATCAAGTTGACTCAATTCATTAATGACTCATTAATCGCCCTGTCAGGTAAAATACAAATATACTTAAAAATTCTATGTCGCACATAACGTTTTTTTTCGTCCGGCCGTGTAAATCAGTAAACACCTTCACGACAGCTTTAAGCAGCTTTACTATTGGTTTAGTAAAGCTTAGCTTTACGCAATCTTTTCCTGTCGCGTAAAGTTGCGTAAATCTGGCCCTGCAACTTTACGCAACCTTTACACATGCTTTATCTCCGGTTAAGTAAATCTACCTTTACACGCCTTTACGATCAATGTAAAGCTAGTGTAAAGTTTGTTAACCTCCTTTACGCAGATTTACGTAACTTTAATTTTCCGTAAATCTCTTTTTTCATGCTGTGGTTGTTCACGATTTGATTTGGATCGGTCCAAATTATTCACTCGACTCGTGAAAAGATCGTCATCTGAAACGGGCTTGAGACGTTCTGAAACGGGTAACACGATAGGGCGTAACAAACACACCCTCTGCCAGTGACCGGCCAACAATGATCAGTATCAAATGATTATCAAATGATCACATTCTTGTACATTAAAGCATTTTTCGCGGTTTCTCATCGTTGGATTTCTCTGATTTCTCGCGATTAAGTCCTCAACATGATGTTCTCATGATACCAAAAATAGTATTTTGAAGTAGAAGAGTTTATTTATAAGCCATTGAAGGCTCTGGATAAATGCTGGGAACTGTTATTACTTGAAAATTTCTGATCTGGCCACTGACCTTACATGCCACAGGTGGGCATAACGTGGCAGGGTACAAACTAAACTTAGTAGTGACTTACGGGACTAGTAAGTTTCGTTTTTACATTTTAAAGTAAAGTATTCAGCTCAGATTTCGGATTCAAAATCCTCTGAAACCTGACAAAATCATGTCGTTTTTACTTCGGATTCACAGACCTGCGTCTAAAGACTCTAAACCACAAAATGAATCCTGTAACTTCTAGTGTATAATTGGGTCATTTACTTGACATCCAAGTGTAACCCTTGTGTATGAAGGATGACATAACAAAACCAAGTTTTGCCTTCCGTAGCTAGCTAGAGCGGGCGCGCTCTGCTCAAGCTCCCTTTGTCAAGATGGTCATTGAGTCATGACGTGACTGACTGTTACAAGGGTGAAAACACTGCTCTCAATAAGGAAACCAATACTTGTGCATAGCGAAGCGATTTGAACAGGTCTCTTCGGGATGTATTGGATGTGAGGTCCTTTCCCACTTTTACTGAGAAGAAATTGAAGGATCGGTCAATCATCGTTATATTGCTTTGCAAAACTTATCAGACTTGGGACAAGAAAAATCTTTTACATTCAAGGTAACGACATGACCATTTTTTCTTCCGCCGGTAGATATTCCCTTTGGACTGTTCAAATTCTGCAGACATACTAATGGCTGAAACAGCTCTGATGGGCTGCTTACAAATAAGGTCATAAAAAAAAACTTTGGCTGCAGCTTTTCTTAGGGAAATAAGTGCTCTTCTGACATAACCATCCACAGTTAACGCAATTTACTACATCGATCTTTGATCAGCTGCCAACCTCTAACTTCAATTAATCAATAACAAGGAAACAGAGTCTTCAAGCAAGACACTTAAGTCAGACCTTCAAATATAGTTAAGTTCTTGATTGGGCCTTTGTTTAATACTTCTTTGGTAGAGCTGGAATAATTTTATATTGCTTCAGCGAACATTTCTTTCCAACATTTCCGGTTGACGTTGGCTATGATCTGGTTAGGTGTTATTTAATATCATTCCACAGTATCGCGGTGTTAGAAATTTCCCGTTCCATGGAAATTGCATCGAACGAAAAAAATTACAGTTCTTGTATAGTTAAGAGTTATAGAGCTACTAGGAATGAAAAAACCAGACTGCCACAGAAAAGATCAAAATAAAGTAGAAGAGCATAATGCAAATCCCAGTTTATGTATAATTTCCGCAACTGTTTCAAGAACCGGTTGATTTGTTTCCAAATTCCAGAAATTGACTTTAGGGTCCACATGTTTTTTTGAAAAATATCGAGGCAGGACCAGTCAAACTACTCGTAAGTCATCGAAGAGAGCTTTGGATGTCGTATAAAGTATTTTAGTTACTGAATAATACTGATTTTGACGGCCATTAATGCAGTTAACAAGAGGTGCAGAGAGACAATGTTCAAGGTGAATAAAAATCTGGAATTCAGCCCACCTCATGAGAGGGATAACAACATCAATTATATCCCAGTCAGCAATAATAATAGTGATAATGATAATGCTGATAATAATAATAATAATAATAATAATAATAATAATAATAATAATAATAATAATAATAATAATAATAATAATGTCCTTTGTTTACCCTCGGCAGGATTTATAGCACTAATGCTAGTGAGGCCGAACTAATATCTGAAACAAATAATTCAAATCAAACTTCGTCTGTAGTTAAGTCCCCTGACACACTTGCTCGGCAGCTCGGGTCGGACCAGTTTTTATTGCGCATACTTTTTTAATTCAGTTCACATGCTTGACAGACTTGACACAGAGACTTGCCACAAAGCGTAGTCAAAACGAGACGTGACCGACAAACTGAAAATAGTTTTAAAGAATGCTCTTACGTAACGCCCCCGCTGCCCGCGTAACACTTGACCTCTTCTTGCAATGAGGAAATCAGATCGCATGTTTGCCAAACACTTCCAGTGTACTTAATAGATTTATAGGGCGTTCTTCAAACTTTATTGCTCTATGGTCGTGTCCTTACAAGACTAATCGTTGCAAAGAGTTACAGAGCTAGAAGTGATACGGCAGCTATATAATGCAAATTCGTGCAAGGTTCGGACAACTGCCTTTAATTTTGTCCTTTCTTCAAATTATCCGTTTCATATTTGTACCTTGCATGCGCACGAAATTTACCCTTAATGCCGTTTATATCTGATTCGGTATACTTGGCTTTCAGCAGTGTTGGCTAGCCGACTTGAAGTGTTTTCTAACTGGGTTTTGTACCGAAAAGTCCTTATCTTTGATCTTCCGGCAAGATTCTAACATCATCAAGTCAAAACAACGGAAAAAGCCCTCAGCTAACAGAGCGTCATTCATCAGACATGGGTAAGTAGTTTATGTATGTTCTTTTGATGATCTGATTTCTTTTTGTTATCTTGCAAAGCATCGTTCTCGCGTTACTGATCCGCGTTCGCGTTGTATAAACGACAGTTTTCTTCACGAAAATATTTCCGGGTGCCCATTGTCAGAGCCTTAAAGTGACATTAGGCTGCAGGAAATAGTCCATGAAATTGCTTTAAAATGTTTTTTTTTCCCAATATATTTTAGCAAATTGGACAACCTGAGGCTCCAGTATTGGTCAGTATTACCTTTTAAGGGAATCTTTTTGCCATACAAAAGATTTAAATGCAAAATGCAGAATATCTGTGTTTGCAGAATGATAGTTTGCACGGTTACTTGTAATGCATGCCACCGAGTTTAATTTGTTAAAATTGGTCTTTTCACTGAAGGAAACGGTATTAACCAGATTGGAAAGCCTTCGTAAATTTAAGAGGTTAATTCCAACGAAATCATTCTCACGCACAGTATTCACACACACGGATTGATGTTGTACTCTGACTTCCTGTTTCAAAAAAAAAGGAACTGATCCATGGATTATTGCATTGCAATTGTTACAGTTATTTCCAAGATGTATTCGGAATTCTGAGCACGCTGTAGATATCTTTATTGCTTATGATCATTTGTTAGTGAAAGTCTTCAGTTCTTCTGTCCAGTATCTGATTTATGTATTTCCGCTTAATATACCTAAACATGACGGGGCCAATTCTAATAGAAATAGTAACGGTATGTATAAAATCCCAAGTTGACATAAACAATAAAGTTAATATAAATGTACATACTGATTAAGACATTTAAGTAGTGAACAGTCAGCGTGGATAATGTTAACTATATTTTCTGACAATTATTCACAAACTTAGCCTCAAGCGGCCGAGTAAAACGGTTCCTTGGACTGGATAGATAGCATTTGCTTGCATGGCCGTCGCGTAAAATTCCCGGTCACATCCGAGGATTTAACAGGCTAGAGCCGCATTCAAGCCACGATTTCTGACTCGTCCCCAGTCGTCTCTAAGTTGTCTCTACTTTTAATTATTTACAAGAGAAGCCAGGAGCCCACATGGGCTCTTGGCAAGCGCTTGGTCGTTAAAGAGCCCATTCTAGTCTTCCACGCCAATGGCCTGCGTAGCAGGCGCTTGGAAGAAGTGGGCGAAAGAGAGAACGGGCACGCGCGAATTTGCGGCAATTTAGTGAAAAAAGGGGCCAAGGGATATGTTTTTTGCGTCCCGGGTAGGTTCGGTTGCACTCTTGTTGTCTTGGTTTTTTATTGCCACTCTTTGAAAGAAAAAACTGCTTGGCGGAAGAGGCATATTTTGGCAGTTACGTTTTCAAAAATCCAGCTAGATTTTCTACCTTCGCATAAAAGAATTAGATAACAGCTAACAGTCCCATTTCTTGTTTTTCTTTTACAGCCAGTCTCCCTCCACTGGGCCTAAGTCCGAGTCATAAGATAATTGAACCTGACATACACGATTATAAGCTTCCTGACAACATAGGTGTTAAATGGAAAGACCTTGCACGAGCATTAGGCTACTATCAACCAACTATTGAAGCAGTTGAAACAGAAAAAGGTTCTCATACTAAGGAATGCTGCATAGAACTTTTGGTGCTTTGGATAAAGCGAGAAGGAAATGATGCTACTGCTGTAAGACTAGCAGACGCTTTAAGGAGCGCGGAACTTAAAAACCTGGCTGACATTTTAGTCTGTCCAAGCTATCCGAGCCAAGTGAGTATATAATAAGCAAAAGTTACTTTCACGGAGAGTCGAACAAGCCACAGTTATTGAAAATACAACAATGGCCTTTTAAGAGCAGTTTTTGGTAGTGCTTCATGTAAATCCCCCTCATTGAACGTGCCACGGCATAAAAATGTAAACTTCTTGAAAATTTGCATACTCAGCGCATTTGCAAAACTAGTAGACGTAGAACCACTATGTGGATTTGTTATCTCTAAAAGCTCTTCTAAATCGTTATTTTATTTCATTTTTGATTAATTTATTTGTTTACATACGAAGAGCCCCACCAAAGCTAAAACATCCTTAAAAGTTGTTTAGTAATTTGAATATGTGTAACACCTGTGTCCCAGTTTTCCGCGTCTGATTTAAATTTTTTTTTTTTAACCGGGTTTAATGAAATATGTTTAGATAACGTGAATGGGGTGTCAATTGAGAAGTAAAAGTTTTGAGGAAACCAAACAAGCAACTCGAAGCAACTAGACAGCTGGCGATATACTACGCTTCATGCCAAAAATATCGGGATATAAAAAAAAATTAAGCCGTCTCGGCAAACCGACAAACCGGATCATCCCAGCACACGTAATCCTTAGCCCTAATATCAAACTTCTACTAAGCTAATTATGTACCGCTGTCTCCAATTTTGTTGCGGGCTCCAAATATGTTTTATTTTCGGTTCAGTTTGATATATACCTGTTTTCTCGATATTCTAGAACAACGAGTTTGAGAAGACGATTCGAGAAATGAAAAATCAGCTGGTCAACTTGGAAGCAGAGGTATTAAAAGTTAATTAAGTATAATCAGGACTGAATAGAGTGAAAAACAGATCTAGCGTCCTTAATTAACTCTTTAAATTTTCTTACAAGAAAACAGAAAGAAAGAAGAAAAATAAATTTCTTTTTGTTTTGACAAAACAGGGTTCCAGGCTGAAAGCCAGGAATAAAGAACTAGAGGAAGAGGTATGCCAGTTCTGTAGGAGCGTATCATAATTCACAAAAACTGTCAGCCGTCCCTTTTTCTTTCTTTGTTTAATTTTTATTTATTTATTTATTTTTAGCTCAAGGGAATGGTGGGATAGGATATATCCAAAAATCAAAATTCCTCTCTCACACAAATGACTGTTTTCTGTGGCGTTTTTTTGATGCAAGGGCAACTTGCCTTCGGTTGTGAAGACACGAACCTCAGTGCGCAGGGTTCAATTTTGAGCCGACTTCGCCCAGCGAAAAGCTAAATGGGCCTAAATTAGAGGGCAAAATCTCAAATCTCAAATCTTTATTTTAACACGGTAAAAATTCATCAGGTTTTTTGTTACATATAAAGTATAACTACATAACAATATTTAATAATAATAAATACATATCTAAAGAGTCTCTTAATAATACTACGCAAAATTATACTAAACTATACCTGTTTTCCAAAGGAAAAGGGCAAAGAAAAGAGATTTGAATAAAGCTGAATGAATTAATAAAATATTGGTGAAGACATGCAAGATAACAATATATTCGCCATGTCAAGGCCGTGTGTTGTAGATGGGAACACTTATACCTTTGCTCAGAAAAACAGCTACTAACATTTATCGATGTGGAGACACAAAACGGTCGAAATCGTCTTACTAAACGTCTAAGTATGCCAGGTCGTGGTTTGATGTAATTGTGACACTTGCTTTTAAGTTTGTCCTATACTTCAAAAGCTTATTATTGGCCGAAGGATTCCATTTTTGCTTTTTAGTGATTCGTTTTTCTATAAACAGAACCAGAAATTGCGCGCTAGACAGGAATGTGAACACAAACAGGAGGCTGGCAAGGTAAGCATCGCAGTGAGCATTTACTGAGCTGAGAGTTAAACTAAAGGCATCTTGTAGTAAAACAGCCATCATTTTTTTGTTGCTCATGGTCGAGTAGGTTTTGGGAATGGGCGCCAAATCTGAAGAATCAGAAAAACAGCTTTCAAGTGCTACGGAAAACTACCGAGAGAAGGAAGAGGAGGTGAGTCAACAATGTTTGCCATTATTACTAGATATGTAAAAAATAATTTCCTGGCTGTTTTGACTCTCATAAAAGAGGTAAGGGTCCTCCAACGGTCTTTTCTACGCCTTGTGGGACTCCTTACCTTGCAGTAGTCCTTGCTCACCCGACTGCTTTGCTGCCCCCTTGAGGGGGGGGGGGAATATTTCAAGGGGCCCAGGTTCCATTCCTGGGCGTTTTTGGTGTACTTGTGAACCCTCCCTAAGGCGTTACTCGACAGAGTCATTGCTCTTTGGCTCTGTTAAGTATTCTAAGCTGTCTTTAGCCATTGCACTTGGCACTTAACAAGGTACTTGACTCATCCCCTTTCAAGCAACAAAACACAATTTTTAGTATAACGGAAAACTGGAAAATTGGGTAACGACACTGGATCCACACGTCCACAGCGAAACGTTTTTACTTTGAGTGTATAAACCTGCAGCACCACAGAGGCTATTTCATGATCAAGTCATCACGCGGTAAAGAAAAGATTAGCCAGGCCATTATGGACATAGTGTTTTTTGCGGGGTTGTTATAGAATTACTGAGGAACTCTAAGGAATTCAGAATTCATTGACGTTTATTTTTCTTGGTTTTGCAATTTGTAGATTTTAAGATTGAGCAAGATAATTGATGATTTAAAAAGGGAACTTTCCCTTGCCAAGCCTAACTTAGACGATACCAGCCAAGGGGTGAGTCAACAACCGCTTTACTACTAGCTTTTTGAAAAATTTAGAAATAATTTAGCCTCATCTGGTTTTGCTCCTCATTTATTGTCATCAAGAACAAAAAAGCGGGACAAAAATCCAATCGCAAAGAAGATAAGAAAAACTGAAGCAATGTAAGCCCCTGCGAGATCGTTCTGTTGATTAGGTGCACCAGCCCGTGTGAAAGCGGCAAGAGGAGTTAATGTCAAAATAGGCTTCTCTTGAAATTTCGGCAAATACGATTGTCAGGGTGTGAGGCAAGACCTGCAGTCACTTGTTTACTTATATTTTATGAAGTGTAAAAAGCCAACAATATCGAAACAATATCTTTTTTGCCACCATGGTACCCAAGGTCCTACTCTCTTTTGTTAACTTCGTCATGGTCCAAAATCTACCCTGGTTGTTGCTTGGCATATGCCTCACGTTTTTAAAAGAAGGTGAAATCCCATTCTCTTGACACTAAACAATAATCGTAGCGTAATTATCTTTTCCTTGTCGAACTGAAGTAAGTTACGTTCTGAATATAACTTAACCGGCCTGTGGAGACTGCCAACGAGTGGCGAAAAAACTGCATTTTTCACCTTTCTTCTTTTTTGGAGTAGTTTTCGGTTAATTAGCACGGGAATGGCTAAAAATGAGTTTTGCAACAATAAAAGCATATTTTCCGACTTATCGGATGTAATTAAGCAGCGTTTTTGATACACATGCCCATGAGCCAAAATCTGGACTTCATTTTGCGAATTTTTTTTCGATCGATCTTTCTTTCTCGCTCTCGTTTTTCCTTTTTCCCTTTATCCAGTTTTTTTTCCCACTTTATCGTCTTTCTTTTACCAAAAGTTAAATGGAAACTTGCGGTCACCTAGAATAGGGACAAATTTAATCTGCTAAGAGCAGTAGGTGAACGGCAAAATTGGCAGTGGATTTTTCCCCAAAATGTTACTTGGTACTTCTACTTTTACTCTGTCAGGATTGGTCAGAATTTCCAAAACGAGGTATCGGTGGAAAGATCTATCTTTGCTGACGTTGCTGCTTACCAAATTAATAGCTTAAACTGAAAGCTAAATGGCTCCAGGGAGGAAAATATGTCTGTACTGTTCCATATGGAACGAAAACGACCAAAGCGGTCGTTAAAGGGTATAAGTATGACGCGTATCGCGTATGGCTCGACGAAGATTGGAATTGTGCTGTTAACATTTATTTTAATTATTTCATTCTAAACAAAGTCTTTTGCATGTACTCTTTGATTAATATTTAAGGACGGTGATTTCTCTTCGGATTCAGACCAAGCAGATAGAGAATATCGCATTGGCGTTCAATTAAAAAATATCAAAGAGCAGCTTAACACATACGTTACATCTCCTTTGCAAGCGCCGGTAGTAAAACAAGATCAACTACGATTAGCAGTCAGACTTGACCTTTTGATCAGGCTTAGCGAGAACCTGCAAGAGTTATACACCGAGACACAGGGCATTATTTCGGAAGCTGGTAGATGTAGAGAAGACTTGAGGAGGGACTATTATGACCTGGCCTATCACGGCCTTAGGGCGGAACACTTTGACCTGGTCCACAGAGTTGAAGATTTGGAATCTGCACAAAAGGAGATGTCTGAAGAGGAGAAGAAGGAATATCACAGACTGCAATCATATCAGAAAGACAGACAAAGACAGGTCGAGGCATTGGATAAAGTGTGGAGACGTCTTTTCTCTCCGGTATGTGAACAGAGAAGAACTTCTTTTCTCAGTTTCTCGACTTTCCCAAGCATAATAGGCAAAATAAGCAATGGCATATCATTTCGCAGTGTGGTCCTAAAGTATGAAACGCTTCTATCGTATCAGTTTGCAGTCGCAACACCCTGCGAACAGAAGCCCTTCGATCTTCTTCGGTAAGATACCGGGATCTAAGAAGATAGAAGGGCCCGGTCAAATTCTTTATTTTAACCTGATGTTCAGCAATGCAAATAAAAGCGTCTCGTCAGTTCAGGATCACTGGCTTTTGTTTCAATTGCAGGTCGATCGTCTTCCTAAAAAAGCAGGATCAGATCCTACTAGTAACAAGTCAAAAGGCGGTAAAAAGGTAAATGCAGATTATCTTACACAGATAAGTCCAGGATACACCATGATCAAACGCTGATAATCCCACATGTGAAAGGCATAACTCAGTTTCCTCGTGAATAATTTGAAGATGCAATACCTTATTAACCCTTTTTTTCGCGCGACTTTATATTCGCGATTTTGGCGAATCACCGTTTTTCAAGGTAATTAAATTTTGCTATTCAAGTTCACTGGTGCTAGCTTATTGGATTTACATTTCTGCATTTTATCTAACCATAACGGAATAGAAACGCATCGAGCAACTGGCTGAAATGTTCAACAATGTCAGCAACATAACATCTTTTAAAAGTACTCTGACATAAGCAACCGAGGCACTATTTAACTCGATGTCACTGCAAATTAGCTTTTAGATAAGGATCGCCTCTATGTTTTCAAATAGATCTTCAGGCGATAAGGTTGTCTTCCTTTGTACAAGTTCGGATATTCCCGCTTTGCTTCATCCTTTCGCAATGTCCCACTTTCCCTCACTACCTGCTAAAAGGTTGTAAAGAATATTTCTAAAAGGGCCGGATAAACCAGTGAGCAGCCCTTCATGGAGCGTCTTGATCTGTAAAGTTCTTTTGTTGTTTCCTAAGAGTTTCGTGTGTTTGGAGCACACTTCATCAGGGAGTTTTACAATACAACTAAGAGTACCTATAAATATACCTAAAACGAAATGAATTTTACATTGAACACAAAACACCCACGGATTTGCGTATATGAACTGCAAACCTCGTGGTTATACGTGTAAGAATCAGGCGGAGAAAGAAATATTTTGCAAGGTGTAACATATTGGTGATGTTTTGGGCCCTACAGTTTTAGCTAAGTACTCCTAGCAGACGGAAAACTTAAAAAAAAACTTAGGTTTTTATATAGGTCACTAAATTTCGCGTCCTTAATTTTCGCGGCACCTTTTCCAAATTCGCCAAATTAAAGTCGCGCGAAAATAAGTGATAATAAAAAGTGGACCATTTCACATCCGCTAACATGAAGGGGTAAACGTACGTACCGACGTGGGCGTACGCGTACGAATGATTTTGTCAGAACCAAAATTTCTTGGGTGCATAGATAACCAAATTTTCTTACCGATAATGCTCCGCTGCGCGCGCTTCGCGCGAGAGCTCTGCTATTGTCGTTATATAGTCAGAGATAAGAGAGGAGGCAAAGTTTTGCATTTTTTTTCTTTTAAAGGTCCTGCGACTTACGGATCCGAGTAACTTAGTTAGGAAGCTTAAACTGCGCGAGGAAACCGATTTTGAAGCTGAAGCGCCTTTAGCAAGCAACGATGAAAAACAAGAAGAAGACTCGCGGGTAAGTACTTGCGATTTTCATTTCTCTTCAAAATTCCTCCTAGCTTGCGAAAGTTGACAAACCACTTTTCTCCTTCTAATTTTTTTCCAAGGAGAACTTGTCGAAGCAAAACTTGCGTCAAGGCTAGTCTAAAAATGGGACTGAAGGCTTAAACTAAGTTGAAAGGGTTATTTGACACAATCGGATCGAGCGACTTACGTTCCGGCCAATCAGAATCAGGTTGGGTGTCTGCTTCTCATTTACCTTTCAGTAGACCTTGTTCACAATACCCGCAATCTTTTTACGCACTTCAGGATTGATGGCATAAAGCCAATGTCACGTGTTATTTCAGGGGCAAACAAGTGATACAATTTGCCAATACTAGTAATCGCACGTCGAATTTGTTTATTCTCTGCCAAAAGAGATGACGATTTTAGTCTTGTTAAATGTAAAATTCGAGTTTCGAAAAGTTTTACGTTGACCAGTAGTGCTTGGTGCGAGGACAACTATGATCGCTACTGCTTCCAGAAAAGAAACAAAGATCACTTACACTCATAATTTGCATAGTATTATCTTAAAGTAGTGAAAGGTTCTTCTTCTCACTGCTGTCTAGAATAAAAAGGTTAAATTTAACAACGATTTCTTGCATTGGCAGCTACATCAACGCAGAGAAAGCACTGAAGCACGCGTATACGTACCCACTCCGTGGTACGTGCGCTTCAGTGATTTCTTTTTGCAGCTTTATCTCTTGTTTGCCCCTTGAGAAACCACGTGACCTTGCTTTTATCCTTGAGAACGCGCAAGGATGGCGGTTTCGTGAATTGGGTCTGTTAGCCTGGTACCAGACTCCCCTTGGGGGAAGAAAAAATTGGGTGAAACTAGCCTTTCGCTCCCTTCACTCATCACTTTTTTTGGCTTTTTTCCCCTCTGCGGAGCCGAGTTCCAGGCTACTATACAATGAATCATTATTTTTCCTTGAACGACATACATAAGAATGAACTAAACACGTACTTTTAGTAAAATTAAATCTATTTTTACTTTGCAGCTAATGCCGCGTAAAAAGAGATCCTCAGTCGGAACCGTCATTCTCTCCATTCAGTCCAGAAAGAAGGAGGGTGGTGAACAACAGAGTTCTAGTGTCCCCTACACTCTGATGCGGGATGTTTAATTAAACATTGCGAAGCGATTTTCTTATTCCACGATATGGCACAGTTAAAACTGTAAGGATAATATCAGATATTTAGGCCTTTATGTTAGGGCAAAATTAGCCAAGACATACGCAGTGTGACTAGCCTAAGAGCGTTTGTGGGAACTGCACGCAATCTTGATGTGTCAAGCCTGCTGGATGTTGCGTGCAACGGCTGTGCGTGTACATTATGTTCTTACTCAAGGGGGTTAAGGCCTGGGTCAAAGGTATGTTCGGAGCATATGTATGATTGGCAATATCTCTCGCTAGAACAAAATGAATTTCTCCCCACAAGTAAATCTTGAGGTTTTCTTGTGCCTTAATGTGTAATTATGGTCACGTGACATGTCCTGTGACCAAAAATTGAAAATGAAGGAAATTGGCGAATTTACTTTGTTAGGATAAACACAATTGGCATTTCTGAAAGAGAATAAACATGCCTAACTTTCTACGTTTGGAATGAATGTACGCGAAGTTTAACATTGAAGTTTTAAATAATTCAAGATTAAATTTGGGCATTTAAAATGACGTTTTCCCTCATAATTTTTTATTGAAGAGAAATGGACGGATAGTCCAAACGTGAAGTATATTTAATATGCATTAGAATAATGTTATTGTTCGATTTCTTTTCTTAAATCGGCCACCAATTGGTCAATAATTTATCATTTTTAGCAAAATGGTCACGTGACATATCGCGTGACTTATTCACAATATTTATACTTTAAAATTTTAAGGACAATTAGTTCTTTATGTGTGCCAAATTTTAATTCGGCGCCATCATTTATGCCCAAGTTATAGTCAATAATTCATTTCCCACAGGTAAACCCCTTAGTCCGTCAAGGCCTTAAACTACTTGGCCCAGTTCTTCGAAGGCTGATTAGCGCTAACCCAGGGTTGAATTTTAACCTGAGTTTTTTTTCTTTTGTTCAAAAGAATTTTCCTGGATAATTTTCTCGATTCTTTTTAGAGTATCTAATCATCAAATGGTAGACAAAAAGAAAAAAACTGAATTAGCTTTCAAGCTTTCATATCTGAATCGAAATTTCTCTCTAATCCTGGGTTATCTTAACCCTGCTTGAACAACCCGGCCCTTGACTATAGCGTAAACACTGTAAATAAGTATATTTTAAAAGGGGCGTTATGGTGTGACGCCTGTATTATGAAAATTTATTAATAAATTTTACGGGGTTTTCTAGTTTTGTACCAACTTACGTTCACAATAGTGACTTCTGTAGAAGGAGAATTAAGAGTAAGCGTAAAGGAGCTTCTTTGTATTTGTAAACTGCATATTAGGTGTCTAAACTTTGAGCTCGCATTTTATTGAAAGGGATTAAATTAGAAACATAATGTTCTGTTGTTAAGATCTTGTGAGGAGAAAGAAGATTGTCGTTTTACATATAGTAAGGAATATGCAACTTATTGTTAAATAAAAGATCGGTTATTGTGATATATACCATAAAAAAAACATAATATCATTTGTAGTCAATTTATACCATAAAGGCGGTTTCGGTCTTAAGAAGAAAACGAAAGCGGTTTGCGGTCTGCAAAGAACAAAATAAGGTGGTTTGCGGAATGGTCGACCCCCTAATAGACCCTCTAAAGGAGTCAATTGTTATGTTATGTTATGAGTCCGGCGATCATGGTCAATCAGTCATTGGTTATTTTATGTCTACACTAGCTAGACCAGATAATATAACTTTTCGTGCCAACATGAAAAACTATTCGGTACAGTATAAACGCGCAACAGCTCAGAACTGGAACACGTGGTTCACAAACATCGAACATCGTATCTGATAGTTACTTCCGTCTCAAGTGTCGATCGATGGGTTCTAGTCACTTTCAAGATCGGCGCAGCGCAGCTTAGCTCCGTTAAAGAAATCGCGCGGAAATCGCCGTTGTTATTTGTGATTAGAATTCCTATCGTGGTCGGCGAAAGAGCTATCCTGTATAATGTGAACATAGCCTAATTCATTTAATTAATGAGCACAAGGACCTTTCTGTTTTTATAAGGGAACCTTGCTTCCATTGTTGTTATAAGATATAGATGAGTTAGCAGAGCAGAGATAAATAACGCGCCGTAGAAATGTTCAAACGCCAGGGAACTTACGAAACTACGACGGCAACGGGAGAGTTAAGAAAGTAATGAGCAAAACAACAATTCTGCAGGCGCTTTTCTCTCAATTTTTTTGACATCCCTGAACAACTACAATGCGAAATGACCAAGCTGGTTTCAAGTTCTCTTGAGGACGCGCGGCAAGGCAATACAGGCGATAAGGGCCAGTCATTATTTATCACCGGAGAAGGGGGGTAGAGGAGTCGGACGATTTTGGAGTAAACACGGTGAAACATGGCCGATTCTCCGTTTAAATATTATTACACCGAAGTGATCATTGACCCCCCCCCCCCTCCCCTCCCCCGCCTAACGTTTTCTCCCCCATATTTACCTTTCGACGTGTATATTTACTGTTTTAAAGTTCATCAATCGATGTACCATCGTTTTTTGACAAGAGGTTACAAATTGTAAGTACATGGGATCAATTTAGGTTTCCTGGGAAACTGCCTGCCTACCCCTCCCCTAAGTCAACATTAACACTTACTTCTCACTTAGGGCAAATTTTGGGTTTTAGTAGGGGTAGGTGGGCAGTACATGTAAACTGCTACGAGTAGATGCTGACCAGTAAATCATCATCCTGGCATACGCATTTTCAGTTGCTTACTACAGACCCTTTTATTGGGTCAGTTATGGGATAAAGAACCACAACTTGGGACTCCTTCAATTGCGAGTTCTTGGAGAGATTTAGGTCTTTAGTGGCTAATTTAGAGTCATACGAGAAATAATTTGAAACTGTTTGTGTACACCACATTGTGCGAAACGAAGCGCAATTAGAATGACTTAATAAGAGGTGTTGCTTATATATTTGAAATGTTATAATGATGACACCGCTGGACATACTTGATAAAAATCATCCTGAAAAACATAATGCAGATTGTAACGCCTTAATAGCGACAGGAAATCCAAGCCAACCACAGGGAAACCAAGGATTTGTATGCTGCTCGCCTGGGGGCTCGAAGCAATACTTTGTGATTAAGTATTAACACATGATAAGGAACAACTGTAAGCCAAATATCTTGGGATCGGTTAATAAAGGCAGAATAAGATACTGAGTAGTGGAATTGTAATAAAAACCTTCTTTGATTCAAGAGACGCCATGAAAGTCGTATCGTGTTCAGCGGCACGTCCCCCATCAGAGCAAATAAGGGAGCATCCGCCCCACCCGGGATGGAAGCTGGCTAACACTGCTCTGAAAGCTGTCAAGGTTACCACAGACTCTTCATGGAGTGCCCCCAGTAGTGTTTTCCAATACCGTCATCCTGACCCAAATTTTCGTTCAATCCTGTAATCCCGATGATTATTTTTGGCTTTCTGCATCCCTTGTACTATCAATCTCGAGTCCCGTCACTAGTTTGCTTTTAGATCCCGAATCCCGGCGTTCAAATAAAGCGAATAGCATAATATATTCAGTGACAACATCCGGTTACTAATATGGGTATGATTTCGGGGAAAACCCCTTCCATACTTGAAAGGTCACCAGCCTTCATAAGGAAATACCGAATTGGCAGTGAGTTTTTATAGCTTCTTGTCTTATGTGTAGCTTGAAAGTCACTGGCATTTTCCCACGTACACCCTCAAATACTGCGTATTTCGTCTAAGTTGTCAAGAGGAATAGTAACTGTTAATATAGAAGAGCCCTGACGCTGGGAAGTGAACTTAATTTTTCGACCGCGTTTGGCTGCTGTCATATGGAAGCTACATGTCTGTTGTTTCAGTCACTTAGAGGATTCCTCACTGAACCTTACTTAGCAAACTACACAAAGTCACTGCAATTCGAACTCTAGGATAGGGGTAAGTACTATAAGTTTTTCTGTTGATTGTTTTGTAACTGTATTATTGCCGGTCGATGTGTCAATTCCTTATTTCCGGGTATGCATGTAGGTAAGTAAACACTTTCACGTACTTTATCGAAATATAAGAATACACATATTTTTATGATTTACCTCTTTTATTCATTTATGATTCCTCATCGTCACTGTTCAGCGCAATTCCACAGTTAGAAAACCACTTCAAAGCTTAGAGTTGGATGTAATTGGCTGTACTTATACCCGGGTATTTAAGTATTATGTCACACTTAAGAATGTTACTCACCGATACTCAGTCTAACCAACTACCTACAAGAAATAAAGTTTAGGCTTGGAGAGCCACAGATTTAAGACAAACGTAGGACCCGCGGATGGAAGATAACCTCACGTTATTAGGTCAATTTTACCATGAGACAAAAATAGCTTAAATTGCACAAATAAGGAAATTTCTTTACATGAATGAATTCTCTGCTCCAGTGATAATCATTATCGCCGCTACAATACGTCATCTTACGAGGCGTCGGTAATTGTACCGGTCAAAGCTTCTGAGGGTGGCCACCTTCGGGAAGTGGCCATTAGTAGCATAAATAATACCTGAACACTTACGAAAACTTGCATATTGTTCACAAACACTGTTTATGAGGGGAAAATTGTTCAATAATTTTTTAAAAATCATTGAATGATGCTGAGTTTCACTTGAAAGAATTTCGCAAATCGAGGACGCCGTGGGTGCAGGTACTGATAGGCTCCTAAGGTTTCTTACAGGGCAACAAAACTTTGTAAATTATTCTGGTGGTGTAGCAGTTGTCTAGAAAAAAATATTAAACAAATCATTGTAAACTTTCCCACTCACTGGCGACGACAAAAATTTCTGTGTTTTTGGCTTCACAACCTATGACAATAGGTTATAAGGCACGTGACTTGATCATACTGAAAAAAAAACGATGGAGCTTAAGCAACGACGACGAGGGTAGTGAAAACGTCGTCAAAAAACGAATTTGCGTCCTTTCAAACTTTATCGCCCCTAGTAGGGTCCGTTCAATTTGTCAAATGTAGGAGATTTTTCCTGGAGTTGAATTCTTAAGCGAACAATTCTTGAAAGAATCATTTGTACAAACAGCAGCGAGGGAAAGTGTAGATAAGGATCAGCAATACAGACGTATAAGACCGTATAACACTTAAAATTGAAGGCAAGGTTGATCGGACAGCTATGGATGGTATGGGTAATCTATTTGCCCAATATTTCGCTTACACAAAACTAATCTTCATGTGGGGCTAGCTTAAAGCTAATATTGTAAATCCAGGTTCAAAAAAAGAAACGAAAATTCGTTGCCCGATGTTCACGTCCTCTATAAAACGGCGTCGTATTACGTGGTTTCACGTTCAAGTCGTGCAGTGGACGTCAAAGAAATGTACTAAAAAGCGTAATGCTCGTGCAGAGCTGTTGGTTTGAAAATAAAACCAATTATTTTTTGACGTTGTCGTCGTGGTCGTGGTTGATTAAGCTCCCTAATCTCGTTCCCGGAGGCCTCGATCCTTTTAAATAACCAAGACGATTGCGGCCTCAGGGAACGAGATGGCTGCAAACAAGGCTGTGACTGAACCGACATCTCAGAAGTTTTTTTCACGGTAGTTACGTACGAAAACTTTGTAAATGGTTAAAACTTAAGAGTCCTTATATAATAAGTTGATAGTTTCGTTACCTTGGGAAAACGAGTGTAGTCCTGTAACTATAATTGTAGTTGACAATGAACTGGTGTTTTTACAACCTGTGCATACAGATTGGGTACAGCCACCCCCTCCCCTCAAAAAAAAATCGGAATTTTTAAGGGAAGGGATGGATTGTACACAGGCTATAGACGTCATGTGAAAATGTAATATTAACTGCTATGAGCTCAATTTCTTGCCATCACAGACCACTCCAAAAAAATGGGCCTAGATCCAAGTGAGCAGATTACTGAGCGCGAAATACATGACTATCACATACCTGAAGACGTCGGGGTCCATTGGAGGGATCTTGCACGAGCCCTAAATTTTTTCCAACATGTTATTAAGACCATCAAAGAGGAAAATGGCAACAATCCCAAGGAGTGCTGCACGGACCTTCTGGTTCGATGGATGGGCCGAGAGGGAAGGGATGCAACAGCTGGAATATTGGCTGACTCTTTAAGAAGTATAGGACTCAAGAATGTGGCTGACAGATTGATTTGCCCAAGAAAAGATCCAATCCAGGTAAACGGATGTAGTGGAGAAGTTAGAATAAAGTTTAATGCAGCGTCTTGTGTAGCTTTAATACGCCAGTAGTTTTACTGGTGCATGCTAGGAATAAACCGTAAATGACCTAATAAACGCCCACTTCCAAATAAACGCTCCCTCTATGCTGTTAAAATTGTATATTTTGACTCCCCCATATTCAATATGAAAACCTTTATTTAGGATGCGTCAGTCAGTCATCTGATGCAGATGTATCAGCAATGATATCCCTCTAGCAAAATACTCACATATGTTCTAAGCTAGAACTTGTACCACGCCAGATACGAAAAACCACCAAAATACCACCCTTGGGAAGTGGCCAAAAAATGTGTGGAAGTGTGTCTAAATACTTAATTCATAAACTATACCGCGAAATAAGAAACATTATTCCAAAACATGTACAGATCTGAAGACGCAACAAAATAAAAAGTATAGAAAAGGAAAATTTGCAAAACAAAACGAAAACTATCAGACGGACAGAGCTGACGTAGAATGGCACAAGTCTCGCGCCAAAACCATAAATAGTCCGATACTATATCCCAGGAACACCAGCGCGCCGCTATACCGTGCAATCAGAATATTAATTTCTAACTACCCCCCCCCCCCTCCCTAATAGAGGCCCCCTATTAGAATTACTCCAAAATACTAAGAATAAGCTAAAAGAAGCAAAATCATCCGATTCATTCAGTTTAATTCTTGCTTGAATGAAATACGCAAAGCCTTGAATAACAAGGCTTTGCGTATTTCATCTTGTTCAATGTCAAGTAATGTTCTAAGCAAGGATAGACTAATGATGGCAACACAATAACTCTGAGCGAAGATTCTGACATCGATGTCGGGATTTGAAACAGCGATATGAATCTCTAGAAGGCCTAGACGTATCAATTAATGGAAGAGATATTCCCCTGTTTTCAACTCTCGTGATAGTTTTGCCGAAAGCATATTAGGTTTGTTGAGCTTGTCACAGTTATGAGAATAAACGCCTCTCTCTTTTAAAAGCCCCCGCTTGGACCCCTAAAATTGAATAGACGTCCTGGGCGTTTATAAGGTCATTTAGTGTATAGTGGCTATCCAATGGATAATTATTGGGAAAACAAATTCCATTATCAGTTGACTATCCTTTGGAAAGAGATTTATCCAGTGGATATGGCATTTTCAACCTTTCGAAAACAAAAGGACCTTGCAGATCCAAGAGGTTAACCTGGCATAACACATTTTACATACATTTTTTATTGTGTTTTATGGTAAAAGTACAATTTATTACATGCCCGCGGGTAGTAAAGCCAATCTAGGCGGGTCATGGCAGCAAAGGCAGTGTTTTTCATATTAAAGGGGTAGAAATATATAACATAGAACATGGACTGGTTTTCCTGGTCTAGCCCACTAGTGGCGAAAAGCGCGGCTTTTTAGCGACAAAAAATGATTTTAATCCTTTAAAAATTCTGGCTTTAACTTGATTTGACTTGATTTTTTACCAAATAGTTCGATTTTACTAAAACAATTATTCCTCGAGCTCGAATGGCCTCTGAGTCAATAGCCTATTCGGCCTTCAGTCTCAAGGGCTATTGACTTAGAGCCCATTCGGCCGGGCTCGAGGAATAATTGTTAAATATATCCAGCAGATATATAACGCTATTGGTTTCCCGAATACTTATCCACCGGATGGCGATTAATCCGAGTATCGGTAGATAGTGGTACAACTGGGCCTGGTTTATTTCGAAATTAAACTTGAATGTTTTATTTCTGCATTTAAAAATCCCTCTGCTTTCTTGTGAGGTTTAAAACCCCGGCGTCTTTGCCGATATCTTATGTTGCATCGAAGTCGAAGTCCTTCTGTGCAAAAATCCTTATTTAGAATATCTGCATTTCTTTCCAGATCAAGGGATTCCAGGAGTTTCGTGAGGTGAAAGATCAGTTATCCAGTTTGGAAGCAAAGGTATCAAAAATATATAAGAACGTAAAAAGTGTGCACTTGCGTGTAAACTGAAACGTCCACATGACCATTCGGAGAAAAATTGTCTAAATGTTAATGCATTTCTTGTTGCTCCGTACACAGGTTATTAGCATGAGTGCCAGAATTAAGGAATTGGAAGAAGAGGTAAGCTACAAATATCCATGAGACTGAAGTTCGAATCTCCGATTCGAATCCGAAAGTGGCTTTTTATAAAAAATTATCGTATCAATAAAGACAGCAATTAGTGAAGGCAAGCTGCATTTCGTAAAACTGATTTTGCGCCTCTGAGTGTTTATTGCTGCTTGTATTACATTAATATTCACCCCATGCCGACAGCGTAAAAGTTTTAAAAGAAATGGAAATTAAATAGTGCGGATGCCGGTTTAAACGCAAAAAGACGATGATAAACAATCGCAAGAACGAAACATTAGGGCCATTTATACGAGGAAAAATAAGACGCGTCTTAAATAAGACGCAAACTGTACCATTTATACCAGCATGTCTTATCTAATAAGACGCGTCTTAGCTAAGCCGCGTCTTATTTTCGACGAAATGTGCCGTTTATACGGAAAGTTCGCGTCTTATGTAAGACGCGCCTTATTTTTCCTCGTATAAATGGCCCTATTGTGACATTCGTTTTTCAATTTAAAAAAATATTTCGCACATTAATAGACAATTTCCGAGTTCACCCAGACCTCTGTATCAAAACGAGGTTAAGCGCTCAGCCTTTGATATAGAAATGACTTTTCATTCTAATGCAAATATAACTCATTTTCACAAGAAAGGTTGTGCACTTGGCCTCATTTTGAAAGTGAGGGTTTTTGGAACTCGGAAGTGCCCTATTGGTGTGTTGACAGGCCAGTGCTTCACGCATGCGCACAGCTATATCACCTAGGCAGGGGCTAAGGGCAGGGGCAGCCATGGACAGCTATTTCGCCCTTATTGGGGCTCATCAGCATGGTATTGCCGTCAGGTCTATGAACGGGCCAAGCCAAGCGAGTGCAAAAGCACTCGTTTAAGCGTCAGCTCCACACAACGCTTGTGGGAGCTGTTGGCTGGGAACCGCACGGCAGTTCTTCAACGGCGTGCCCGTTCATAAACCCGACGGGCTATGCCATGCTGATGAGCCCTAATAAGGGCGAAACATGCTGATGTCCATGCCTACCACTTCCCAGGTGATATGGCTGTGTGCATGCGTGAGGTACTGGCCAGGCCGTGGGTTGGTTTACGTGTACCGCTTTCCTAAAGTTTGTCTTATTTTTTTTTGTTGGTATTATTTTTCCCACAGAACCAGGAATTGCGTGCTAGACTAGGATTGGAAGCCGCAGGGCTACATGAACAGGTAGTAAATCACGTGCTCAGTCTTTCTTGAAGGAGTTCTTCAAACCAAGGTTATCTTCCCTCCTAAGTTTACCGCAAACGGAACATATGCGTGGCTCAGGCCGAGCTCTGCACACAAAGCTCCCGGCGTGGGGCGGAGAGGGGGAGGAGAGGGGGTGGGAACACTACTTGGGGTGGGTGCGAAGGAGAAAAACTTACTGGTCATAAACTGCGCACGGAAATACCTTCCCATAAGGCGATTTACAACAGAAACCACTCGAGTATTAGATTATGCCGTCTCAACAGAGTGTATTATTATTATTATTATTATTATTCATTTTGGAAACAAGGAAAAGCTACTTTGTGGAACATAGTCTTATTGGTATACCATGTTAGAAACGGAAGATGACTAACTAGTCCTCCCTCAAATAGCTAAAGTTCAAACCTTTCTTACGTCAATTAACCTTAGTTTGCACCGCTGTTTATTCCATGTATTCTTTTTTCTCTTTATGGCCATTGTAGTATGTGGTATACGTAGAAGAACCTGATCAAGCTGCTCGAGAGCGTTCAGTCAGTGATAAGTTAAAAGATGTAGACGATCGGCTTAAGGCTTACGTGATATCACCTTTGGAGGTTCCAGAAGTACAACAAGATCAGCTAGATACACCAGTCAAAATAGATCTGCTAACAAAGATTTCCAGGCGTTTGCAAGAGCTATACAGCGCAATGCAAGCTTTGGTTGGTGAAGCTTGTCAATGCAGCGAAGACCTGAAGGGAGACTACTACGATCTGGCCAATAATGGGCTCAGAGCAGCACACAATGACGTTATACACAGGGTCAATGATCTAAAATCTTTGCAAAAGAAAATGACTGAGGAAGAAAAAGGCAATTTTCAAAAGCTACAAACTTATCAGAGTAACCGGCAAAGGCAGGTCGAGCTGCTAGATCACCTGTGGAGAAGTCTCTTCAAATCCGTAAGTCACTCTGGTTTTATTTGCCATTCTGCAGAACAGAGGTCGAATTCAAAGCTAACGTGAGACGTAAGGTTATTATTAAGAAGCAAGACTTTGGTCCAGTAAACACATTATTCGCTGTGTTAATTACGTCAATAAATTATCACCATTTTTTCAAGCAGCAGCGAAGGAAAATCGAAATTATTTTAAAGCTTTCGACAGATAACAGTCTTGTTCACGGAATCATAAGATCACCTTAGGTCATAACTTAGCTTAAGAGAGATTTATATAAAATCGGAAAACGCAGAAGTAGATTTGGAAACTCATTTCAAGGGCGTGGTTTTATTTTTCGGTGCCAAGTTTGGGCTCACGAGACAAAAACAGGTGTTGGCGACGATGATATCAATAAGTGGCAAAAAGCTGTCTCATATTCATCCTCTGATGTAGTGTTACAAGTAATGCAAAGTCCAAGGCCGAGCTTAGTCAGTTTCCTCGGTCGACCCAAACATCGATGTCAGCAATCATCTGTTAACTAGAAATTGTTTTTTTTTTTTTCATGATTTGCAGCCCGAACCCCTCCCTAAGACTCCAGTGTCTCAACCTCTTGTCACGAGTGAGAAGCCAAGCGACAGTAAAAAAGTAAGTAACTGTACTCTAGTTTGTTATCAGTTTTTCACCACAGGTTCCAAGTGAAAAGAACTAGCAGTTCCTTTTTAAGAGGTTTGTCATCTTCATAATATTTTTATTGTTTATTATGAAGTGTGGTGTGTTTAATCTTACAACTGAAATTTTTGTTGTTAAATTTAGTAGAAAGCGCCTTTGAGTAAGGCCCCGTCTATATGGAGAAGCGTCTTCCCTGGAAAGAGATTCACCCTCCCCTTCCAGCCATTACGTCCCAACGGTATAGATCCTGCGCGCTGTATAGATTATAGGTTTTATTACTGTGGATTCTTTCTGTCTTCTCCAGCTACCTTACCTCTCAGTATTGGTTAAGTTGCTAAATGCCATTCATTTGAATTTATCTGACACAAATATAACTCTCTAAGGTAGTGTGATAATAGAACTAACTGACTGTACTTTTAATTTTATTGGCTATGTGTAGAAGCTTTCGAGACATTCAGACCCAGGAGCAAGGCCAAAACAACTGAAATCAGGCGGAGACGTCGCACGTGCTGAAGGACCCTCACCTAGCAAAGATGAAGGAGTAGATGAAGTGTGCTTAAATGTAGGTATCCCAAATTCGCACTCGGCTAGTATTTCATTTACTTTTTACTTGTTGTGTGTAATTAAATTCACCGTCGTGACCAAAAATATTGAGGAAATAAATCGCGATTACCCTGGTCCATCCGCCATGGATCCGCCCCTTGACATTTGGACAGTAGATATTTTAGGGGGGGGGGGGGGGTAAATTTATGACTCAACATGTCTCCGTCGTTTTTTTTTTGTTTTTTTTTTTTTTGTTTTTGTTTAAAAAAATCCCCGGCGGCAACAAAAAATATTAAGAAAAAAAGGCCTCTTCCCCTGGCCCCCCCCGCGATGGCCCCCCCCCTTGTATGTTGGGGAGTATATTTTTGGGGGGGGGGGGGGGTAATGAATTGTTCGAGAGCTACGCTATTTATAAGAATTTCGTGAAAGTAAAAAACCTTCGTTTTTACTTATGCGAGGCGTCTTTATCTTGCAGTTCACGCAACAGAAATCAGCAATTGGAACAATTAAAAGCTTGCTAACAAGGAAGGACAATGATGAAAAACAGTGTTCCGTTGTTTCGTACACTCCAAGAAGGGATTCCTAGTTGCCTTGGTGATCAGGGCAGGAATGACTGTCACAGAAGAAAATTGTGTCGTGGAAGTTAAAAAATTAAAGAGGCAATTCCAAAAAGTACTCTGCGAACACAGTACGCTGTCATTGCTCACGGCCGACAAGGGCTAATTTTTTCCAGGCGTGTAGAAGATTGTCTTGGTGTATTATAGGATAGCATATCATAGTATGACATGGTATCGCATAGTACGGCAGTATATAGCAAATTATGGTCTAGAGCGTAGTATAGCATAACATAGTATAGTTCATTAAAGTACTGTACAGTACAATGTAGTGTTTTCGTACAGTGTAGTATATAGCCTGTGCCATAGTGGGGGAGACGCCGGGTGACGCTAGACTTGCCACAAGTCGACTGCGTGAACGCCGACGGGCTTTGAGAAAGTCTAGGGTGACGCATTAGTGAAAGGCACTCGAAAACATGAGAGTGTGATCTGGGAAAAGGGGGCGGTGGTTCTCCCCAGTTTCCTCCGGTTTTATTTTCGTGTTCGTGCTTTAGCAAATTTCGCGGTCCCGACTATCTCGGAGCCTGGAACAGGCTATGTAGTGTACAGCCCAGTTTAGTGTAGTGTAGCCGTGTAGTGTAGTGTGGTGTACAGCCCTGTGTAGTGTAGTGCAGTGCAGTGTAGTATAGTGTAGTGTAGTGTAGTGTAGTGTAGTGTAGTGTAGTGTAGTGTAGTGTAGTGTAGTGTAGTGTAGTGTAGTGTAGTGTAGCCGTGTGGTGTAATGTAGTGTACAGCCCAGTGTGGTGCAGTGTAGTGCAGTGTATTGTTGTGTAGTGTAGTGTAGTGTAGTGTAGTGTAGTATAGTGTAGTGTAGTGTAGTGTAGTGTAGTGTAGTGCAGTGCAGTGCAGTGTAGTGCAGTGTAGTGTAGTCATTAGTTTAATGTAGGATAGTATGGTATAGAATTTGCTAAACAAATATTGATCAGGGCACGTGTGAGTCTCTCTGGTTCCACTGTTCCTTAGTATATCGCGCTTATTTTGATGCAAACTGACTGAGTGTTGAAAGTTAAAAGTAATGCCACATAACCAGAAATCAAAGCCAGTCGGCATGTATCCTGCTCCATGCCCAGAAAAATACGTGCAACCTCAACTAATGATATCAAACCCGAGATTATTTTTTTACTTCTATTTGAGGAGGTGATACGAGTTTTTACAAAAGATTATCGGGCATGGCATTACAAATCCTACGTAAAAAAAGTCAGTTACGTACTAGTACTTCGATTTTTACTGCTATTTTTTTAAGTTATATTATTAAATTTTACATACAGAATGTTCTTGTTTCATTGTTTTAGAAGACACTTATAGTTATACTAATTTTTGGTTGAACTTGCAGCAAATCTTGGGAATGAGATGGTGACTGCATGGAAAAGAAAATGGTAAATTCCTTTGCATGATAATGGGCGAGAATTGAAGAGCTCTATTTAACCTTAGCATATACTTACTAGAGCAATAATGATAATATAGGTTTGTATATATTCAAATTAATGTATATATTCAGGACTCTGGGTCTCTGGTCTAAACGAGATCAAATGTCAATAAAGCATTTTGCATTTGATTTTATTCATTCGGTATTCCTTGAAATGAGTATATTCAGTTAGGAGGGTTAGAGGGCAGGGAAGCTTATTTGAAGAGGAGCGCTTACTGAGATGTTTTTAACCTTAAGGGAAGGGAAGCGGCGCTTATTCGAACATTAACGGTATGCTTTTTGGTACCGCCTGATTAGTTTACGGAATTTAAAAACTTTACTTTACCAATGACCTGGACGCACGAACCAGTTCTCGTTTTCTGAATTATTCTTACGGTGTCTCGAGAAAGTTAATCAGGCTGATTTAGCAACAGAACTGGGGAACGTCAGTTGACGACGGGAAACCGCGCGGAGAGGACAAACGCGACTCCCCGGTGCCCAATGCGCCGTGGTCAATTGACGTTCCCGTTCTGTTGCTACGAAGGTAGCAGGCAAATCGATTGAGCGTTGAGTGTCATGGGTCGGTAGCCTCACTTTCATCAGATGCATCCTTCCAGCGTTCCTCATACTATTACTTCCGGAACACATTTAGTAAACAAAGAATGCTATCAGTGAAGTTATCTAGTTTGTTCGTTTGTCCCGGCTACGTACAGTACAGTGCAGTACCATGAGTATAGGAGAGATAAAATGATATAAGATGAGTTTTGTAGCGATATTCAGGGCGTAAAAATCTCGTGATCGTAAATGTATACAGTCAAACCTCCCGTAAGCGACCACTCAAAATTCAAACGGAGTTAGTGTCACTTACGGGAGGTGGTGGCTTATATAAGAATAGAACCACACTCAGGGGGTCTCTTTCGAGAACAGGTTCCGACACATCTACTTTTTGGCAGCGAGTTAATTGCGTGCTATTTCTAAGTTACGTATACGTGTAGTTCCATGTTGTTACTAAAAGTTTTCGTATACTCGGAGTGGCATGGTTCGTGAAGCGGACAAAAATACCACACCATTCGCTAAGTGATCGCTTACAAGAGGTTACTTATGGAAGACTATAAAACCTTCAAGCCCAAAGAATGGCCATGTTCGTTTATATGAGAGGTGGTCGCAAGTATAGGGCTTTGACTGGAAAAATTGTGATGTTTTGGATTGGCGGTCGCTTTAATAGAGAGAGTTAAGAGGCATGTCCACGACAAAACGGCAAGCGTCAGATTCAAGTGGGCTATTACTCAGAATAGAAAATAAGAAGATAACAACTGTCCAGAACAATTTTTATGGATAAAACTAGCGTGAAACTACTTATTTTTGAGTAGAAGTAATAAACAGGTAAATGAAAATTAAAGGAGAAAACTTAGGCGTAAACGTGACTCTATACCTATAAAAAGCTATTCATATATTTAATGACTTTCTCATTGGCTACTTAGCCTCGTTTCGTATAGTTTCTTTGGTGTACGTTCAAACTCCTGTTTTCATCCCGAATTACGTACATGTAGATTTTGGACCACTGTTTCTCGGTATCATCATTCGTTTTGTCCAGGTATGGAGTGTTTTGTAGCTGAACATTAAGCACTAGTGTTACTGGAGAAGCGAGCGGATTGTCAATCCCGAATGCACGAATTATAGGGGTCCACGGGCATGTTCCCCCGGAAAAATATTTGAAAATCCTGGACTCTCGGAAATGCCATGTCCTGTATTCGCTGGATCGAACGCAATTAATTCAAATGTCTAGTTTGTTGAACTTTTCTCAGACTCTCGTTTTTCATGATACGCGAGGCGGAGTACAAAGATTCATGATTCTTACAAGTTTTGTAACTATGATTCATGATTCCGCTTCCACTCCCCAATATGAAGGTCATAGAGGTTAATGAAGCTGACGAAATACTCTTGATTATTTTCAATTGGTTCATAAAGAAAACTGTTCAATTTAACGGAAAAATCCCTTGAGGATAGTGCACTAGCATTCCACAGTCGATAGAGAGATTTAGAATAACGTTCACGGCAAAGCGCAAACGTCAGATTCAAGTTGACATTTTCTGAAAATAGTAAATGAACAGATAAAACTTTACAAAATGATTTTTTGTGGATGAAACAGGCGTGAACCTACTTATATTTGTGTCGTTAAAATAACTTGAAACAGTGAAGGACAAGTTAAGGGAACCTGGTCACGTGGTACAATTGGCGTTTGCAGAATATCGTGGGCCAAAGTCGGACGAAAGAATTTGCAAATCCAGTCGGAGATTTTGCCTATGTAATTCAAGGAACAATATAAAATATAGGCTGGGACAAAAAATGCAGTTACAGAGTACAAAAACTTCGTGGTCCAGTATGTCAAAACAGAAGTTGAAAACTAACTGTCACTTTGTTACATTTCATTTCAGTAAGACATGAGCGACCATCATGGGAACCGATGAAATCACTCCATTGCATTTTACTGTTAGATATTTTATTGATATCTTAGCCATATACATAAGTTGGTAATTCATAGTTGAAAGTTCCGTTCAGTTATGATAAATTGTAACAAGTTGATATTTTTAGAAACAGTCGCAGTTAAGGGCATCAAATTCCTTTGAGGTTTGTATATCTGTAGAAGTCTTCAGAAGCTCTATCATTGTATTTTTAAACCTTGCTGAGTGTAATATTTAGTAGTCAATTTTATTTCTCTTTATAGGTTATACAGTCAAGTTCAGTAGAAACGGATAATTCGGTAATTAAGAAATGACTAAAGAGAAAAAGGGCAAAAATAGTAAAACTAATACACTGCCCTAGTAGGTGAAAAAATATAAAAGATTTCTAATTATATAAGTGGATACAACGAACAAAAAATTAATTAATTAATTAATTACATTAAATAAAATGCTAATACATTGGAAATTTCGTGATTCCACAGAGTTGATCGGCCATCTAGTTTCCGCGCTGCCCTGGTACCATGTGAGTGTGATATGCAACGTTCTGATAAGACCTGATAAAGTGACAGGTAAATTTTTATAGGCACACGGAAATGTATATAAGTGCATGCATGTATAGGGAGGTATAAAGTCTGTAAACGCAGTAACTGTTCAAATAAAGGCATCAGCAACAACATTTGGACATGCACATCACCATGTAAGCATCGTGCAGCTCCGATTTTCTGTGCACCTCTCGTGAAGGAAGGTGGCCTGAGGGGTAAGGTAAATGGTAAGTAACATTTCGTTTGGTTCGTGCCAACCGGAATGAAAGGACTACCTCAAAACCCAAACTTCGGTTGGAATTTCCGAAAAATGACCTTACCATTTACTTTCCATCAGGAATTTCCGAAATTTTCTGTCAAATGGTAAGCACCCCTGGTCCACCTTTTGAGGTGGACCACTTTTCCCGGTCGGACCGGTCGGAATTTTCTGTTTGACCTTTGGCAACCACAACCGCGACTGGAAGGCGGAAATTTGAACTTCATTTAAAACGAAAAATGGCATTCTTTCAAAGTTTCTGGCGAATATGTCACTTAATTTAGACGAATTTTTCAGTCAATTTTCAGGTTCACAAAGAGATCAAGAAAAAAAAATTCAATCAATGAAGGCTCATTGCGCGGGAAAAGAAAGGATGTTTGCCTGGGCCCGTTCCTTTTGGATCAATTTGATTGGTTGCTATTTATAGGTATGACTCAGCCCATTCATTTTACGTATCCTTACCACGGAATATTTATCACTCACTGCTGTTTGCTGGTCAAATGGAGTGTGATAAAATTACAACAAGGTCTTAAAAGTGGGTAGATTTGCAGATTATTGTAATCTGGCGCTACTCATAGTATAAAGACTAGCGGTCACTTTTTTTTATGTTTCCAAAAGAACCCGTGGCAAACTATTGTGGAAACCTAGACAGACCGTGCGGGCGCTTTTCCGTCTTCTTTCTGTAACAAGTATACAGGTTCTAATATTCTTAATTTGTAAATATCACTTTTGGATAAGAGATTTGAGGAAAAGGAAAAAGGAAATCAACAAGTACCATAAAGTGATTCCATTTGCACGCGTGCTTGTGTGTGCACAAAATGTCGTCTTCGCAAGAAGTGGGCTTCGATGCACTGGACGACGTTTTTGAAAAGTTTGGACCTGTAGAGTGTGATGATGTTGACGCCTTCATCGATTCACAATTTGATCGCGCCCTTGGCGGCGAAGAAGAAATATTTTGGTCAATTCCTGAAGAAGACAGCAAAAAAGTGATCGAAAGAGAAGATGGAGGCGCCATTGCAATGCCGGCTACTTTAAGAAGCCTTCATTTCACGTACGGAAGTAACACGCAAATAGAGTTGGATGGTGCAATTTCATTAGTGCCCGAGGAAGAGGCAGAACGCAGTGAATTCATTTGTTCTCGCTGTCGCGAAATTGTGAACAAAGGTGATTGTGAGGGCTGCTATGCGTCCAGCAAAACAACAACACGCGAAGCTGCAAGCAAAGGATGTGCGGGCGGTGTTGAATTGAAAGGTACGCGATAATATGCTTACATTTTGGTTAAGTTGAAGTTGATATTTGTGTTTGTTTATAGCATGCTTCAATATCAATGTCTGAAAAGTATTTCACAAACGGGGTAGATAGACGATACAAATTCAGTTGTGTTTTGACGGCTGTTTCCTCGTTTTAATTCTATTTTAATCGAAACTTTGATCTGATCAATCCGCAATGCATATTGCGTTAAAGGGTTTTAAATATGTCACGTATTGTTCCCGTTTAATTTTATTTAGCCAATAATTATATTGTTCATAGTATCGTTCAATTTGTGGTTACCTTTGATATCGGAGTAAGCTTTCCTTAAAATCGATTAAACCATTAGATCAAGATAAAAATCAATTAAGTTAAAGAGTTGAATTTCCTTGTCATTTTGAAACCGATGGGATCAGAAACTGACTTTGCCACAGGTGTGTCCTCATTTGCTCATTAAAATTTGCTGCTTGGTAACTGAGGGTAACAGAGGTTGTTTACCATGATAACAAAAGTTGTTTCAGTGGAAAATTTTCAGGAGCAAATGGAACATCTGAAAAGGCGGTCCTTTATTTCCCGATGGAACGTTCCAAACGGAAATTCATGTTTCATAATTTAACAGTCAAACCAGGTCAAGCATACCCCCCAATATTCCATTGACTGTAAAAGCCAGTTTTAATGCTAGTATCAGGCTCTTGCAGCTGTTTTTCAGTTGAACAGCACTGATTTGTACAAATGGTGAACTTGCCGTTCTGGAATGAAATTTTCTGGTCCTGAATGTTTGTTTTCAATTAGCCCAAAACATGACTGGCTTCTTTGCCCATGTAATTGGTAAACAAACAGAGATTGGAAATTACGTCATTGGATGTGAATTGGTGCATAGAAAAATCAGAGTGTGAATTGAATGCTTTGATTTTGTCTTTACTGAACCAGATATTTTGTTTCTTTGATAAAGTGGAGTCAATAATCCATGTATACTGTACTATACTGAAGGTGAATTCTTAAGAACTTACAGTAGGTATGGTTATATTCACTACATGTACAGCTCAGAGATAAGCGTCCGCATTAACGCCCTTCTAACTAGTTAGCGAGATGTAGATGTCCTTGAAGAAACATTCGTTTTATAACTTTAATTGGTCTTGTTTTGAGTGTACAGTCACTTGCGCAAATAAATCATGCCGTGTTGTGTTACAGCTGTATGCAGGGTTTGCAAATACGCCAAATTTGGCGTATTTTACACCAAAATTGTTCAGATGACCCCGCCAAGGTAACGGAGGGAGTCACTTCGACTCCAGAAATTTTCAGTAACAAACAGGGAGCCACTTCGACTCCAGAAATTTTCGGTAAGAAACGCAGGTTTGTCCTTATCGTTTTCGCAATTTACGTTAATTTACGTTAATTGTAAACGTTGCAAACCTTAATCAAATCATCGAAATTAAAGAATTATACTCCACCACAAAACAGGAATAGGGTAAATTACGATCAAAGTTTACTCGATGACCACTATCATGGATTTGAGCTTTCCAGGTCAGCGGACTGCTACAGCTACTTCGCATATCCCTCACAATAGTGGATGCATGCCAGGGCCACATACTGGAAAGTCTGAAAATGGCTTTTTTCGTTGTAATACTTGACTCCAAATATTCCAAAATGACTCCAAAGTTTGTGAAGCAGAAGTCACACTGACTCCACCCATCAATAAAATTTGCAAACCCTGGCTGTATGTCTGTGTGAAATTATCGAGAAATCATTTTTGGGTGAATCTTTTGTTTTCTGTCTCGTGAAACTTGATCCTCGACTTGATTGTCGATAGGCTAAGCTTGTTCTCGATTTTATATCTGTTATACATGTAGTTACCCAGGGTAGGGAAAACAAAGCGAAAACAATGAAGCATTAAACAGTGCATAACAAAAGCGAAAGCTAGTTTCAAAAACACGCTTTCAAACTAGTTAATGATTTTGCATTAACACAAAAAACGTACGTGTGTTTTGCGTGTCCATTGGTCGCTTATCTCTGAGCTGTACTGTACGTGTAGCCATCTGTGTGGGTAAATTTACCCATGGGTAAATGGCTGCTGCCCTTGCATTTGGGAAGCAACTTTTTGTGTGTAACGGATTTCCCTAAAGGTGACATGCCAGGGCCAAACCACCCCCCAAATCGACCATAACGTGTTGCAAATTTCGGTGAATTTAAAATAACTTTGCTGGCTCTAACTCTTTCCTTATTAAACTTGGCCTGAAAGTACAAAGTATTGACCCAATCAAATTGGCATATAATTTGACATCAAAATGTCAAATAGCTGACGTCATTCATATGTGAATTTTAAACTTTAGAATCTCCTATTTTTTATATCAATTTTGAAAGAGCTATTCAAGGGGAGTTGAAAGCTGAAAAATTTTTCCAATAATATTATCTCAAATATGGGCTCAGGGAAATCACATTTTGAATTTGGATAAATTTGTACCACAAAAACGGGGTACCCCTCATAAAATAAGTCTAAATTTAAGTGTTTTATTGTTCTTTCACCATTACTATTTACATGTAATATAAACATAACGCATCTTTATTGTCGAAAGCTACTGGAAAAAGAAAATCTTGACAAAGGAAATTCCTAACAGGATAAAAACAAGAAAACAGTTTTGTGACATCATTAATATAAAATGTCACATGATCATTTTTTGTTTTGCCTAAATTAGAATTTTTGAGTCAAAAAATGAAAATCTTAATGATACGATTTTTTATGAATCTGTTAGTCATTTCCGTAACTAGTGTCAAATTCAAATCAGCATTCCTGCTTGCGTAATGAGCAGTGAATATTTTATGAGAACTTCTCTGTATCTGGTCAGATTGAAAATTTTTGGATGCCTGGATAAATAGCTTCGAAGACATTTTGATCAATTCAGGGAAACTGAGCTGGGAGAAATTTCATAACTGCCTTGTGTCTTAATTCACGGCTCATTACGCATGCAAGAAGTCAAAGATGAATCTAGCCTGTTCCAGGCTCTCAGATAGTGGGCAAGACGTGAAAGAAAAGGCCACGCGAAAAGTTGGCGGGGCAGGAAAAAGGAAGGGAGAGAGAGCCTGTAATCTTTTATTTTACAACCCTCTTCCGCCCACTTTTGGTACGTTTGAGATAATTAGATTTTGGCTGTCAGACTGTTGAAATGTCAATGACTTGTTGGAAGCTTTCTCAAATGTCTTGCAAGATTATTTTGCGCCGCGTTTATCCCTCATGCGAGTCAGAGCAATCTGGAGGGTGAATAGCGGGTCAGTAGGCAACACACGACTTTTACCTTGTGCCAAAATGCTGCTTGTTCCAGCGAATATTTTCTCTTACAGGTAGATTATGCCCTGGAGGGGTCTACATTTTGACTGTGCAAACTATGTAATTTTTGCTGCCTGTTTTATGCTGAGAGGTTGCGACACGCATGTTGATTTTCTGAGGTTATTTTTCTGGTCGGCATGATTGATGATTTGCCCTCTGATGAAAGAGCATCTTTGACCTCTTCTGAAACGTTAAGTTCTTCATTGCAGCTAAATAAGGGTTTTAGGTTGTTTAATTTTCTCTAAAGTCCCTATCTAAATAACTGAAAGCGATTTTCTTTCGTCCGTGAATGTGATGGTCTCCTACAGTGAGTTTTGTCATGCTGGGCCCGGCTCGTTAGTGTTTTTGCAGGATGTGAAATTCTCACAGATGGTGATTCACAGATCCAAATTTCGAAGAATGGATTTCAGCTTAAACTGAAGCTACTTTAAACATGGAGAACTGCATTGTGAGTAAGTCAAGATTGCTCTTAAGCAATGATTTTTAAACTCCAGCTTGTTCTTCTAAAGAGATCTAAAGATAATGTGAATCTGGACTGGAGCACCTAGATAACTCCTTGCACCTGTTCTGTTATTGCCACCTTGTTATCAAGCAAGACTGAAGCCGTTCGGCAAGATCACAAAAACATCCTTTCCACACGCCAAGTTCACAAGGCAGGTCTTCTGTTCCTTCCTCAGCGCTCCGATGTGCAGGAAATCTCATAAACGTTCGTTCAACACGGAAAATATCGTCTATTTCATGCGCGTGGATGCCGAACACCATCTCTCTGAGTGACAGGAACAACCCGCTTTGAGAGTGTTGATATAATCTGTCAAATCTGACCAATCAGAGGGTATACCAGGAGCTGGAACGGATAGGTCGTTTAAAGAAATGATTACGGGCTCCGCCGCCCCTGCTGTCTCCAGTTTCCTCCCATTTTATTTTCGTGTTTGTGCTTTCTCAATTCAGCGGACCGACTATCTCGGAGCCTGGAACAGGCTAAGATGAATCTGAAATCTACAACCATACCAACAGGTTCAACTTTTGAATAATAAATTCATCAATGAAATCTTGGGGGGTATGCTTGACTGTTACTATTTGTTTTGGCACCAAATCCTACACAAAACAATGCGAAAGTGGACACAAAGCAGGGTTTTGAGAACTGCTGTGAATGTTTTTTGTTAACTAATTCAAAAAAGCACCCAGAATCAGTTTGAAAGATTCTTTCCTTGTAAAGTCATTGCAGCCATTTTTGTAACTGGTACTTTTGACTTTTGAGTCCCCTTACCTTTCTTTCATAAGTCTACATCTTATTTGTAGTCTCGAAATTATTATAAGGGCTGAATCACTCTTGCTAAGCTGGATTGATATGGAGGTTTTATTAGAAGGGTAAAAATGGTTGAAAACTTTTGATGTAATTTATGTCAGCCTTTAATGTTTACAACAACAGTTACCTCAAAAACAGATCCTAAAAGAGTTAATGCAGCCAGCAGAAATACAAAACAATAGTATTTTTATTAGTTTCGATCATTACATCCCTGTTTGACTATGCCTCTCACCTCACAAGGACACTCTAAGGACTGTCACACATTCCCCACCCATAGTTATGTTTGGCTACCCAGTTCATGATTTTTTTCTTTTTAATGGTTTGTTAAGTAAGGGATACAGCCGTGCAAAAGCTGAACCAATTAGGTTGAACCAGAAAATGATGAGGGAGGGAAGGCAGTGAGATGATAAACTGCGTGCATTCTACCCATGAGATTTTTGACACACTGTTGCCAGCAGATGGAGCTATCAGTATTTCCTGATTGGCTGACAGAATGTCAGCCTGTCAGCAGATGTCAGATTTCCAGTGGAGACAAAGGAATACCATCGGTTGTTTTGTGGTTTTGCAGTATCTGACATGATTTGTGTTCGCTCAACAAAATATTCATGGCCAGTGTTTTAGACGTTGCGAAGCTCTGCAGTTCTATAAAATGCCGAAGAATAATAATTTACTGTAACAGTCTTTTTTATTTATTTTAGAGACATTACCTGATCCAAGAAATGTGGTGGTTACAGAACTGCAGCTATCTGATATCAGTGATGACGTAGGGACTTGCTGGCGTGAGGTTGGCCCAAAGTTACTCATCAAAGCATCAAAGATTCATAATCTTGATGATGAGTACAAGAGTAATCGAGACAAGGCAAATGCTCTTCTGATCTTGTGGAAACAACAGCAGGGAAGTAATGCTACAGTTGGCCATCTAGCTGATGTTTTGAAGAGTGTAGGGAGAAGGAGCATTGCTGAAAGACTGCTTGGTGGGTGAATGAAGTAGTTACATGTATGTAGTTATGTGGAAAGAACAGATGATTCTTGTCAGTATTCTTGGCTGTGCTCTAGCAGAGCCTGTTGGCCTGTGGCACCCAACTTTTANGGGGGGGGGGGGGGGGGGGGGGGGGGTACTCCCTTTGATGTCCCATATGGGGGGACTCCACCCAAAAGGTGTACCTTTTTTCAGGATGGGGTTATGAAAGGGCAGGGATTCCACTAGTTGAGGTTAATGAAACAGTAGGAGAATCTGTCATTGCGGTCTGTGGAAGGACCTAGAAAATCTAAGTGGCATATTTTATGGCTGTGATGAGAAATGTTTCTGGTTTACAATTTACTCATATCTAAGAGACAGTGCATTTACAGCCGTTAAAAGGGATGCAGTTTGAAAGGGGGACCATGTGTGCTTTACCTTATATTGTTGAAGTGATGTTAACACAGCAGTCGTTGTTGTGGTACTCTGTAAGATTATTGAGATCCAGAAATTTTGCTACAGTGCTGTACCATGGTACAGTTGACTCCGGTTATTGCGTACACCCTTGGGACTGCGTTTTAGTGTCTGTAAAAGCAAGAGTCCGTAATGACGAGGTACAAGAAAAAATTTCTTGATATTAAAGGAATTACATTTATTAATTTTATGTTGTACATTGTCTCCAGAACCAATCAATTACAGTGCAGTTTTTGCATATTATAGAGAGTCAGAATCTTATTTACAATTAAACAAGACAAATCGTAACAGAACAAAACTTGCATCTCCCTTGCAATCACCACAATAGTCTGAAAAAATTGTTGTACCCAATTTGCCACTCTGCCATTGGCCAAGCCAACTTAACACAATAGGACAATCTTGAAATTATACTGTAGTGTTTGGTTGAACATCGTCTGGAGATCACGAGCCAGAATGTACAAATCTCCATGGAAACCTGCTTATAGTGCATCAGTCAATTGAAACTCGGCCCCCTTGGCCCCCCGACTTGTACACAAAAACCATAAAGTACAGTACTAGAAAATCCAATTTATGTACATTAGGTACATCAGCCATGACTGTTTTTTGCAAGTACAGTGCTCGACTTTTAGGAAAAAATCTTGGGGCCAGTTGGTACCCAAGTTTTCAAAATCTTTTTTGGCTTATTAAAAGAACAAAATCTGCAAACATTTTGTTTTGCGTCCCATATATAATACTTGCATTGATGTGCTTGTCTAGCACGTGGACGAAAGTCTCCAGAAAGAGGAAACGTCACTTAAATGTTTTCGCGCAAAGAAGATGATTTGGTGACAAGTCAGCATGACTTCAGCAGTACTTCATCAGAAGTCAATAAAGTATGGCAGAGCCTTTATTTGGGTCGTCACTCTCAACAAACATTTGCATAAATTTGTTTACAAGAAGCTCAAGAAATAAACGCTGTTTGTTCTCGAATAGCTTAAACTTTTGTCAGGCTAATCTGCTATCGAGTCTGCGATTGAGATACATGTTCGACATAAAGAAGTATTGTTTTTAATCAATGCACTAAAAGTCATTCCCAGAAAAACACGGTCCCCGACGACCTGTTGAGAATTGCGATTGATTTGCCCGAGAGTCGATAAGACTTCCGTCGAATTCATCACTAGTGATTTATTTTTCACAATCATCTTTCAAGTAAAAGTCAACATTAGATGGACCAGCCATTAGATCATAAAAACAATTAGTTACAGTGTTAGAAGAAATTGTTAGAGTGTTAAGACAAATCGTTAGAGGGTTTGGACTAACCGTTAGAGCGTACCCAGGGCAAAATGTTAGGGCATTAGAAAAATCGTTAGCTATCCGTTAGTTTTGTGAAGGATAACAGATTATCATTAGTGTACATTTTCTCAAAGAAGAAAGTCACATATCTTGTGGGCCAGGTTGGCGACCAAGCTTGAAAATTTAGTCGCCACTGCATGAGTAAAAGCTGGTCACATTAGCGACCCCACAGGTTGCAATGTGGAGCCCTGAAGTAATCCGGTAGTTTCACAGAAGGATCATGTTAAAAGGAATCAGAATGTTCACTTTTCAACCAAAGTGACAGAGATGAAGAGAGGAAGAGGAAGAAATATATTATAAACTGAGATAATTCTGCCAAAATGTCGAAAGGTGCTGATTGATATTCATGTCAGGACCAAGAGAGGTGTCTGTCAGTCTGTAATGTTGGGAGTTTGTTTCAGTTAAAATGTCTGTAATTTTTTGCCAGGGATTCAGCAGCTGTCCGTATTATCGGGGTTTCCATAATAGCAGGGTGTCCACAAGGCGAGAGTTGACTGTAACATGACATTATACACCTTTCCCTTAATTGAAACCATTTTAATTTGCATATTAATTTTTCCTGTTGATGGGGTATGAAGTTTGTCTGAGTCATATACGCAGTCCAGTTCTATTTTTTTAGATTAATCCTATCAGTGCACAATAGGATTATCAAAGTTCATTCTTGAACTTCTTTTATTTTTAATATTGCAATATTTCCTTTGTTCTTTAGGAGGAGGCAAAGGTTTATTGCCAACATGTGAAACAGTTTCTGATGGTGAAGAGATCAGTTTAACAGTGAAGTGCAACTTAAAGACAGAATCGGATGGGAAGGTAATATTAAACATTCTCCCCTGAACTGCCAGTGAAGATGTTTCCTTAAAATGTATGGCTTGTGACAGTGTTTGACTAAGTGGTCACGTGTTGTGGTTTGTGGGTTGGATTTTACGGGTTCATCCTATTGACGCCCATTTTTGGAAGAAATACAAGGAAATTGCAATTATTCACTTAAATAATTATAATAATATATTTTATGGGAAAACATGCCTTCAGGATGGCCAGTTTTCAATGTCTGGCTAAAGACTGTTCCAAGGTTTTGTGAAGTACTCGGTTTATAGTCTGTGTGAGGCAGTTCATTACCACAAGTACTGAGAGGAATTTTTAAAATTTTGTCAGCCACCTGACTTCAAACCTGCCCCCAAAACATGTGGCCATTAGTCAAACTCCTTGTGACATCATCAGTTTTAATTGTCAAGGACAACCTTAGCTTGTCATCTAACTTGTGCAAGGGTAAGCGATCTTTCAAACTATACTAGAATGAATATGATTCTCTCATCAGATATTTGTCAAAATGAAAGAATCACCTTGTTGACTGTTTTTGTGGATAAGATTTTTTTTAACAACATTAATATAATATTATTATATATTATACAGTACTGGTGTAATAAATATTTTTTACTTTCTTTACAGCTTATGTTGTGTGAGGATACTCATGGAAATAAATTCCTTGTCAAAGCTATTAAGAACTGTGATAGACCCTGGATTTCTGAAGAGGTAATTTGTTTGTTTTGTTTTTTTTTTTTCACATGAGAGTTGCTTTTCATTGTGTTTTTTCAGAAAAAATCCCCACCCACACGACAGAAGGCATGC
>CALNXI010000061.1:13780-33516 GCA_942486025.1 Porites evermanni | reverse complement strand
TTTTTTTTTTACACCATTTCGGGAAATAACTTTTGCGATTGATCAAGAAGGCTGTTTTTTCTTTTCAATCTGCAGTGTATTTTGCAATTTTAAAAATTCGAACTCATTATTCGTGCACTTATAAATTCCCAAAGGGTAGAACTTGTAGAAAATAAATCCACATGATAGGCGGAGTTGATTGGCGTCTGCCAAATCTGAAAGTTACGTTTTGACGTTCGGCCTTTTTTCTGTCTTGAGCCGCTCAAACAAATAAGTCTTGGTTTGATTGGCCTGAGAATATTCTTTCTGTAAGTTGAGTGCACTATATCCAGTGAGAGCAAAGAAATCAGAACTCCAGATCAGAATGATTTTATATTAAAAATTGTTTGTCGTTTGTTTTGCAAGTACTATGCCTCCCCCTCTTAGCGTGATAACCATGAAATTCCAAATAAAGTAATGTTCAAAAAAATAGCGATCACTCCCGAAAGTGAAGACAGGCTGTTCGTGAATTACACCGCTTTAGGATGCTGGTCTGGTAATATTCTGCATTCTGACCCGTGATTGCAGGGACCTCTGGCTCCTTACGGGGTAAAGAAAAGAATATTAAACGGGGCCAACGCAAAATAAGCAAACCTTTGCTAGCCGATTTTTTTGAGCTGTTTACCTTGCCTGGAAGCCTTAAGCTAAACACTCAAAGGAGAAGTGCACCAAGTATGCGTGCATTTAAGGAGGAGGAACGGAGCGTTCTTATTTCTGTGACATTAATGAAAGGAATTACAGGGTACAAAACTGTGCCAGCTACTGGCATCACGTTCTGTATGGAAGTGAAGGGTCCAACCATGTGACAGCGACTTGAAAGAAAGATTTCTTTCCTTAATTGTTTGTTTGTTTGTTGTTTTTTTTGTTATCCGCATTTCTCGTTTTTCTTCTTCTTACATTTTTTGTTATCCGCATTTTTTTTACCATCCGCATTTTTCTATCCACATTTTCCCATCCGCATCCGCCATCCGCAGGTATCCGGTCCGCGTTTTACAGACACCCGTCCATAACCAACGAGTCCCTTTAGTTCTGACAAACAAGGTCAGTCCTAATTGAAAATGCTTGGGCCTTAATGTAATCAGACAGTTAATTTGGAACCGACGCCAAAACTCTTTATTACAGTTTACTGAAAGTAAAATATAGCCCTTCTATATATTTGAAGCACAAAAAGACTAAAATAAATATGATCTTTAAACAACAGCCACAGAGATCACACGGACAGAAATAATATTTCTACCAAAAAATCTTCAATTCGATCTATTATTCTTTGCGTCCTATGGGACGCATTTTCATGAATTATTTTGCGTCATGGGGAATTTTATGTGTCAGGGATGCAGGACGCAGAGGTACCAAATTAACTGGGGTTAATAGCGTTTTTACGATAATTCTTTTCTATGGTTGTTTCGGAACTTTGATCACAGGCTATTTAGCAGGTGGCCACTTAATGGGGGTTCAACTGTATTTTGTCTTGTAGGTACAGACGAATAAGGAGTTTCTTGAGAAAATAGCTGCAGCGGCCAAAGAAATGGGCAAAACAGTGGAGCAGAGACGTCAAGAAAGCTTGAAGCGCATTTCTTCAGAGGTTCAAGAACTAAGACAGCAGCTGAAAAGAGTAAAATTGGATTGTAGTGATGCAGAAAGTTTTCCTGGCAGCAGCGACTTTAAGCAGATCACACAACCGCTAAAAAATTATCAGAATGATGTAACAATGTCTTCCCAAGATGTAACACACTTGTTACGTTCATGCGAGGAACAGCACACATTCTGTCAAAGAATTTATAATGCTCTTATTCAGCTGATTGGAGAGGTTGCTCCCTTGGGAGAAGACAACTTCATGTGTATTAAGCAGCTTTATGACTTCACAAAAGAATTGAAAGAACAGGAGAAAACATTTTTACCCAAATTTGAAGTCCTTCGTGATCTAAAGGAACAGTTAGATAGCTTGCAAGTTGCTCATTTGGAAGAATTAGAAAAGTGGAGTAGAGCACAAAAAGAGCAAGTCCAAGGAGTTGAAAAGCTGCTGTTAAGCTTGTTTCAACAGCCTGAGGGAAAACCTCAAGTAAGTTTAATCTATGAAGAAATTTTTAAAAATCTAGGCATATAGGAATTCTTTTGGAAATTTTAAAGAAATCTTGGAATTCTATTTTATAATTTGTTGATGGCTTTCATTAATAACCTTTTTATGAGTTCCTCAAGGTCACAAATTTATTATATTGTGCTCTTAACTTTTTTCTTTAATTCTTGAAAAACAAAAATGAAAATCGTTCAATCTACGGCCTGTAAAAGAATATGAAGAAATTTCTAATTTGTTTGATTTATCTTTTACCCTGCAAAGTCACAAATTTATTATATTGTGCTCTTAACATTTGTCTTTAATTCTTGAAAAACAAAAATGAAAATCGTTTAAATCTACGGCCGGTAAAAGAATATGAAAAAAAGTCTAATTTGTTCGATTCATCTTTTTCCCTGCAACCAGGACGAACACCGGACGAACTTTTCGACTGATTGTAAATTCGTATTTATGTGTTCTGCTCACATGGAACGACACTAACCGTACAAAATTTAGACACTTAGCCGTTCAAAAATTTGAATTCCAAAATCTAGGTCCACCTGTTGACCCATAGGGTAGAAAACTTGACCTGTAAGGTGTGAACACCTTAACCAGCTAAATTTTTGTACGGCAAAGGTGTGGTTGCATGGATGCGTGGTAACTCAGCTGGGCGACGTTTAGTGTGCTTAATTAATGCGCAGATGGTACAACCACTGAAAAAAGTAAAAATTCAGCCTGGTGCTTTATGCCGAGTCCGTTTACACTTAGTAAAACTGTTTAATCGTTCCGTGTGTCCGTTTCTGGTCAAAACTTTTAGCCGGGCAATAATTTCGTCTGATGCCGAATGAAAGTAGCCTTAGATTTTGTCTTACTTAATTTCAGAAATTGTTAAATCGAAGATCAGTGCCTGTCATTGGTGCAAAACCACTGCATGGACTTGTAAGAAGAGTAAGTAGCCATAGTAAAACAGTTACCATAGTAATCTTATTAATCTTATTAAGAACTCTTATATTTTCGTAACAGGCAGTTGTTAGATTCCCGTATATAATTCTTTTTCATGGATAGTAGAGGACGAATTTCTATTTACGCACCGTTGGCGTGATGTTGGTAGGGGGAGGTGTAGTAATATGCCCGGGTTCCTGGCGGGATCTGGGGGCATGCACCCCGCGGAAATGTTTTGAAATGAATATGCGTTGAGATGCAATATGGTGCATTTTGAGACACAATTTTGAGAAATATTATAGTGGTATTTTATTGTATTTTTTAGCCGAGATTATGTTCTTTGTCATATAGTGGCCTTAGACAGGGAAAACTTACTTCATGTGCACTGACCTCGTGGTGTCTGGATGATTTTTTCAATGTAATTTCTTATACACTGTAATGATAACAATATCTTTTGGGGGGGGGGGAGCTGGGCTTTTTCTGGGGGGGGGAAACTTCTACCCCACAAAAATCCTAGCTAGAACCCTTTACGCCATGTGTTTGTTGTGGTTCAAATTTTTTCTTTGGTTTGAATTTTTCAAACTGGTTTAAAATTGCAGTAATTACATTTAAGGCGCTTCATGGTGCTGCACCTAGCTATATTACTGATCTCATCAAGCCTTATACGCCTGGTAGACTTCTTAGATCCTCCAATCAATTTTTACTTTCTACATCTAAATTTAATCTTAAAACTTATGGTGGCCGGTCTTTTACTATTGCTGCACCTTCTGTTTGGAATGCACTTCCATTCAAACTTAGATCTTGTAATTCCCTTTCTTCTTTTAAATCTAAGCTCAAGACTTGGCTTTTTAAAATTGGTTATGATGTTGTCGTATAGAATGATGATGTTTTTATAGGATGACAATGTAGTTTTGTAGTTTTGTAGGTTTAGGATTTTGTTGTTATTTTTATTATGTAAAGCGCTTTTGGACCATTGGGAATTAGCGCTCTATAAATATTGTATATTATTATTATTATTATTAAAATTTTTAAGCAACTCACTCATTCAAATTTATTTTTATCTCTATGTAAAATACGCTGTTTAAAATAAACTCGGCTGGAGCTTAAAGTTGGAAGGAGTTTTATTCGAATTATTATTTTTACATGCTAGTGAGAAGATTGATGCATTGACCCAACAATAACTCCCTTTCCTTATTGTAAATCCCTTGGGACGAGTTTGTAACTAAGCAACAGTATGGTGTCAATAACAACAAGAATCGAAGCTTTCTGGGCTCCTCTCATACAGTATCGACATGGTATACACATTTACAACGTGAGCGTGAAAGCGAGACCTAACGGCCACATCGCAATTAAATTGTATAAAGTGACAGATACCACAAAAAAAAACAGTTGCCACAAATGCTTCGTTGCTGCGCTTTGTAATAATCGTTCCGATAATAGCAAAGACTTGACGTTTCAAGGATCCTTGCCGAAGGTTCGCTTCTCCACTGTCCACTTTCCAACGCACGTTCATTTGCTATAACTAAACTGCTCCAGGAATATCTTTTGGAGTTAAATTTTAAATGTCTAAATCACAACTTCGTTCTTGTTTTCACCGCCCTATTTATTTTTTTAAAGTTTTCGAGAAATCTGGTGACCAGTAGGCCTTGCTTTCGTGCTTACGTCGTAAGTGTGTACGGTTTTGAGGTCAGTCATAGCAAAGAGAAACTATTAACTTTAAAACTCTAAGCTTCATGACAATAAAATTTTGTTTGTTCGTTCATTCACTCATTCATTTAACCAGTTAATGAACGAATGACTGAATAAACCAATCAATCGTTCATTTCTTTCCAGAGGACTAAAACTGACTCATCAAAGAGTGCTAGCAAGTCACAAAGTCTCAGTGAGCTCCCAGGTGCTGACAAAAAGTTCGTCATATCAGGACCAGTGTGTGTTCAGCAGCTACATTGTTTGGACTCGGACAAGAAACCCAACAATAAAAAGGTTTGTATTTCATCGTCATTGTAAGCACTCTATTAAGCTTTCCAACCAGCGTAGTATGCTTCAGAGAACTTTGAGCTTGTACAAGAGAGAATAATGGACAGAGAGGGAAACGTTTAGAAGTTGGAATGGTTTCCGGAGAGGTCCGTAAACTTTTTTTCAGTTTTGTCAAGAGAGAATTCAACAAGCTTTAAATGAAGGTATGATCGTCGCAGTGGTCATTGCAATTTAAACAATTGCGAATTAACCCGAAAACAAAAAATCGGGACTTCAACGGGATTCGAACCCATGGCCTCTGCGTTAGCCAGTTGAGCTATGAAGACCCATACATTGGGAGCAGGCCAATTTGTTGAGTTCATCTTAACCCGTGAATGGAATGAAGCAATGAAGATGATGCGAACTGCGGAAATACAAATTTTAAATGAAGATATGATTGTCGCAGTTGTAATTTGCAATTTAAGCAATAGGCCTGTTTATCGATACGTCGGCCATATTGAATTAATTCGATTTAAGGAGTATTATCGGATGCCCAGGGGGCATGAGCACATTTCGTTTGTATTTTCGAGCGCTTTTCGGGACGTTTTTTCTTAAAGTTTTCTTAGAATAAGATTGTAATGGGAAAAAAGATCCTTGTGCCGTGTTTGGATGCAATAATGATCGCCTTTTTCCCGAGAAATATAAAGTGAAAGACCATATTTCTGATACTAAACTAGAAAAAGGCGATCATTATTACATCCAAACACGACACAAGGATCTTTTTCCCATTACAATCTTATTCTAAGAAAACTTTAAGAAATAATGTCCCGAAAAGTGCTCGAAAATACAAACGAAATTTGCTCATGCCCCCTGGGCATCCTATAATACTCCTTAAATCGAATTAATTCAATCTGGCGGCCGTATCGGCATTTTGGCGGGTCGGTGTTGTATTGTAGTGGTAAGGGAGAGAGATTAGGATACGAAAGGTCAAGGTTCGCCTCAGGTTTGCGATTGTCTTTCTTTTTAATATAAACTCTTTCTATGACAGGTCAAAATTTTTTAAGCGACCGTTTACGAAAGGGACAACTGCTGCGGTGACCCTGCCTGTAATAGGCCAGTTTTGACTGCGAATTGACTGAGAATAAACAAGCCTTGACTGCGAATCAATCAGTTATTCTGAAATGTCATATGTCTCCAGCCCCTAACCCGTAGGGGGTGGAGACGTATGAGATCAATAAGACGAAAGAAATCGCATTGTGATTCGTTTATTAAGAATTCATTTCATATGTCCTTTTTCCTCAGCCTCGTAGCCAAGTATGAGTTTTTATAATTCGAAACTGGCTTATTGGCGAGTCTAATCAGTAAAAATAGATAAAATGCAAATTTTAAATGTAAGACTTTTTAACAAGCACTTTCCAGTGTATAAAATCAAGTGCATGACCTTGTTCACACTTGTATGAAGACGACTGTATGTACGGGTCACTCCTTGCTACTCCGCCGAAGATTTAAGTTTTCCTAGCTTTTTCCATAGAAAGGCCTGAAAATAACTGAAAAGTTCCCCAATTAAGCTTTAACGTTGAATGATGACTTATTATCCTCTTTCCTAGACTTAGAATTCAAGCTGCTTTGTTAGGGTCATGTGACATCGCAGGCAGTTAACCACCCAGCTGTAAGTGCGGAAAAGTGAGATCGACAAAAGAAAAGCCAATCAAAAAGGTGATGTTCGCCAGGTTTTTAACACTTAAGCAATATTGGAAAAGCCGTAGGCGAGTGTTCTTAACAGATTGAGAATGGCCGTTCGTGATAGAACAGTCTTTGGAAGATAGAAAACCGTAGATAATGTAATAGATGATGTAAATATTTGTAAATATTTGTTTCAGTACTGTGTTGTTTTGGCCAGCAATCAGAGCATATAGAAATACAGATTACGCTACAGCTCTGTGAAGAACGTTCTAATTCAACGACGTCTATACGCTTAGGGGCACTTAAGCTCAATTTCCAGCCGATTTGTGCGCTCTCGTTCTTTCGCGTTTATTGTTAGAAGGTGCAAACCAGACTCCCTCAAACGGCTGAAAACCCAGCTTAAGTGGTAGAAGATTCTTTTTCTTTTTACAGCAGATCTATAGAAAATCAATACAATTCCCATTTCTTTTGTATTCGTAGTTTTTTAGTCACATTAAGTAAAATTTTGGGTTAATATGAAATTGACAGGTTTGAAAGTTAAATTTGTTATCCTCTGTCTTGTTGGCCAAATACCCTTGTAGTTACGTATAAAAAATATTGTAATCGGCTACATGCACAACCAATCAACGAATCACAGAACTTGTTCAGCACATATATTGTTATAATTCGTAAAAATAAGGTTTAGAACCAAGTTCCTCCTTGTTGGCGCAGTGACCATTTCGTTGATAAATTTTAATTACAGAATGATGAATCTAAGCGAATCTCAAATTTATCATTATCGATCTGATTAATATATCGGGGATGACAATGTGCTTTAATTAATTAATGTTTACAACTGCTGTAGTTTTGTCTTAATATAAACTTGGTCAATTCTAACAGTTTGATACTATCATACCGATTATGTATCAATGACGTGGACAAATTCATCTTTGCATACAGTTATCATATTCTAAATCTAACGGTGACTAGCCAATCAAGCAAGAATTTGACTTTGTCCCCTGCCTCGCAGGTGGTTTTTTGGTGTGTTTTTCGCCCGGGCGGTACTCCCTTATAGAAGCCATATAGGTATGTGCCGCCCCATCGGGTAGGGTTTTTGCTCTGTTTTGGTCTGAAAACGGGTATACACTCTGCTCATTTTGGTCTGGAATCGGTTATGGTTTACGAAGGAACTGCTGTGGTGTATCAATGTGTTCGTCGTTTCAGAATTTCAACTGAATAAGAAAGAAAGTGTAATATGCGAATTCGAAATGGATTTTAAGAAATCTTTTTGTTGTAGATGATTACATAATTCTGTTTTATGTCAATGTTTATGTTGCGTTTTGTGACCATCTGCAGGTCTGAAAACGGGTATGGATTTTAGAGGCCAGATCCGAAAACGGGTGCGGAAAATGACATTTTTTTGTCTGAAATAAGGTCAGGATTCTGAGAACCGGGCGGCACACCCCCAGCAAGCATTTCCAGGAGTATTCCCCGGGGTTTTTCGTTTATGGTTCGTGAAAGTAACAAGCAAAGTCGCACGAAAGCTAGACAGATGTCCAACGAGAAAGCCGTGGGGGGGGGGGGGGGGGGTAGAGGGTTAGAATAGTGCCACACACGAGAGGTAGCGAGAAGAAGGGGAGAACGAGAGGGGGGGGGGGGGGAGGGGAGGGGTGTGAAAGGAAAAAGCTTGAGAGGTCGGTATCTCTTCTTTTTTCGTCTCTCCCCTCTCCTCTGTCCCATCGTTTTCTCGTTTGAGCACTTACTTAACGAAAAACGAACAAAATCACTCCGAAAAATCCGCCTGTCACGCGGGCTAGTGACTTTGAGATCGTTAATCTGCAACCATCTTTAATTTCAAGCTTAGCACGAAAAATTCGAATCTGTGAAATGTGAAAAAAGGAGTGAATCCCTTTTCTAATTGGACGAAAATTTTAACGAATGGGAAAATTTTTGTTTGGTTCAGCGCTAGTATCCGTATTCTCGGGCTGGTACTAGCTCCTAGGCTTGATTTCAGCCGCTCTCTCGGGTCCTGTCTTGTTCCTTCGGGAGGAGCGCGCACCCATTTGCCGAACAGCGGGTGGTAATCGAACCTAACCCGTTCCCCGTAAGACGAGAACAAGATTTTTGTTTAATACCCAGATCATTAGGACATGAACATAATTAAATTATTTAGTGTGAAACAAACTAGGCGTTGTCTAAACGTTGAGTAATTAATGTAAAGTTTTCGTACTTGTGGAACCCGGAAACTTGAAAAGATATATTTTGGGTCAAACAATTTTTAAACCACAGTTCAACAACATAGAGTAAGTTTGTTTTAGATACAACAATGGTTTGTTTCAAGCGCTGTTTGCAACGTTAGAATTTACTAGTCTTCCACATCCAAGCAGTTTTATGAACTTCCTTGATTGTTCATTTCAAAATAGTAAATTAACGCAAGGAAAAATTCATGCGTCAAGAATAGAGAATTTGCCAGTAATATGCATTGCCATATTCATTTGGGTTATAGCTGGTCTATCCCTTTTTTATACCATGCTAGGGTATCTTTTATGGTCACAATAATGTCAATACAGTTGTTTGTATTTTTTCTCTGTGTTTTATACAGTTATCATGTCTAGTGACGTGGTCTAAGACAACGTTCTTTCATATCTTTTTTAATCCCGTCGCAACCAGCAGTGTTGGTGGGTGGGAGTAGGGGAGGGAGCGATGCTGTAGTCTTAACAAGATAACGTGATATTACAGTAATTAAGAAGAACAAAGCGAGTGCGTTTATGAAATAAAATAAATGTGTTTTTTAACATTTTAATCGTTAATTTTTTTGAAGCAGTTACATTGAAGTATTTTTAAGTTGAACAAAATTTCATTATGCATTCAGTGTAGCCTGGGTTCCAGAGTTTTTTTTTTTCTTTCTTTCTTTCTTTCTTGGTGTCAAACGCGCGTATATAAGCGCTTTGAAGCGGAAAGATGGGTTCGCAACTTCGATACTTACAAACAAAAAAACCTCTGGCTCCCAGGGTTAAAGCCTTCCGTGGAATTTTAAGCATAGTGAACCGACCTTATGATGTACGAAAAGTTCAGGGAAAGCACTAGGTTACCAAGGCGTCTATACCTCGTTTTGGGAACGAGGTCGTAGAGGCGTCAGTCTGGTTTATTGACCTAAATTAATGAGTATTCGCCCCATGTAAGGGAATCTGGATTCCGCAATCCAGGAAATTTTTGCTTGTGGAATCGGGAATCCTGGGCTTTGTAATTCAGAATGCTTCTCAAGAATCTTAAATACCACTGACAATTGGAATCCGGAATCCAAGTTCTACTGACGGAGAATCCGGAACCCACTGCAATCCAGAATCCAAGACTTTTGGATTCTCTTTCATGGAGCGAAAAGTATATGACCAGTTGAAGAATCCAACCTAGAGAGATATTTGTATTATAGAGGCGCCCGTAAGTATTACTAGGGACCTTACGATCAGACAACGGCGACGCCAATGAAAACGTCGCTGAAAAATAGATTTCGCGTCCTTTGAAACTTTTGCCGTTATACCAAGTCACCCAGTCACTTGAACGTAGGAAAGCTAGGTTGGAACTGAAGAGAGGGAACCGTTTTTTAGTTCAGAGAGAAATGGTAAAATTTATCGCTTTGCCGTTCCCGTTCTCAACTCAACTCAAACTTTGGTCATTTCACGTTGTGGTTGTGCAGGCTAGGGACGGCAAAGAAATATACAAAAAAGCGTCATGCACGTGCAGAGTTGTTGTTTTGCTCATTAAAGCTACTTTTTGACGTTGCCGTGGCCGTCGTAGTTTCGTAGGGTCCCTACTTGTACATTTCTGAGTTGCTCAGTTCACTGCGCATCGTGTGTGGTGAACTTTTACTGCAACAATTGTACACCATTCATCAATACGTCTGTGAATCTTCGAGTTACAACTGCTGTGATTACAATCAAACCCCGTTATTACGGACAAAAAAGACACTGAGAGAGCCATAGAAGGAGTCCTTATTATTGGGGTGCCCGTATTAAGTTGGGTTAATTTAGAGAGAGCGTAAAGGCTAGGGACAAGGAAAACGGTCCAAGTGTCCGTATTAAAGCGGACTCAATTAGAGGCCGATATTCTGATACAATCATATTTTTTCATCATGAGAGACTGTTAGCTAGACTTAAGTACCAAAAAAATCGTAATGTTGGAATTAAAGATTCAGTTAAAAAAAAAAAAAAAAAAAATTGGTCGTTTTTAGACCACATTATTACCGCTTCAGTTTACTTGCCCGTATATATCAAAATTTAATCCGTACCCATTTGCAGTAGCAAAATTTAATCCCGGTATCTTTAAAGGTAACGGTCCTTATTTACGTTGGTAACTGCTAACAGTACTGCAGCTGACAAACCAGAGGCCGGAAAGAGAAGGAAAGAGGTCGAAAGAAGGATTTGAGGTCATAACTCGAAATCGAACTCGGAACTTCCCGAACTGACTGCCGCGCACCATCCTCGGAAACCAAGGGGTAGATAGTGGGGGCGAGGGAAAGTCTAAACGGGCGGGAAAAATTGGCGCGAAGAAAATTACTTTCCCTCGCTTCCACTATCTGCCCATGGGTCTCCAAAGATGGCCGCGCACTAACCGACTGTTTGCCAATCCTTGCTTCTCCTTCCAATGTGTTTTACAATTTTTTGGTTTGACTTTTTTAATTTTTAAACGCAAACTCTTCTCTCCACCGCCTCCCCCCCTCTCCGCCTCCCGCCAGAGCCCCTAGAGGGCTTGTCCGTAGACTGCAGGATATCAGGATATAAAGGGGACTACCTCTCTTTCCCTACAGGAGAGAAAGGTCATTATTATATACATACTGAGAAATACTCACCAAAAAGCCATGTCGTAAATTTTCGTACGAAAATTAGTTCTAGCCAATCAGAGGACCGAACGATGGTTTTCACACGTGAAAAAAATGATACGTCCAATCAGAATTGCGAACGATGTTTTTTCACGTGTGAGAAAAATGATACGTCCAATCAGAAGCCACAGAGGTGTGTGAGTTTCGCGCCAAAATTCCCGCCTTTTATTGCAGCTTGCAGCGCCGCTTCGCACACATTCAACGGGAAAAGTTTTACTCAAAGAGTTTTTCTCGCTCAAAAAGTGAAAAACATTTCGGAAATGGAGTGGAATAGTTTCGTTTGTTTCACTGTCGATAAAGAAAACAGTAGAGAGCCCTCGAAACAACAGCGGAAAGGGATAAACAGAACGAGACGTAAGCTTTTGTTGTGCTTTTTATCTGAGCTACTTTGCCCGTCATTTAAGCTTAAAAGCTTATATTGAAACCGGCCATTTTACTTAAATTCACTCATTTTCAATTGTGCATTGAGAACAAACAGTTAAGATTACTTATAGTTCTTGGATTACCTCATATCCTCACTGTCATTTGTGTTTTTAACAAACGTTTTTACTAAAAAGCTGATACTTCGTTTTCGTTGTCATTTTGCGGTAAGTGTGTAGCGGCAAATTTTAGCATTTTTGAAAGATTTAAAATAAAAAGGCCGCCAAAATGATGAATGTCTCAGTATGTATATAATAAACACAATACCACATGGAAAGTGCTTTGTACGGTATTTACGCACTCGTTTTTGTATCAGAAATCGAACGAGTGAGCGCAGCGAACGAGTAAGATTTCTGATACGTCAACAACTCGTGCGTAAATACCGTACGCCAGCACTTTCCATGAAGTATTCTCTATATCTCCTCCATTAACAGGTCTCCCATTAAGCGGTCACCCTCTATAAGGCCGCCACTGATCAAAGCTAAGTCCCGAAATAACTGGATTTAGCGGCCACGTTTCGACCATTAAGTGAGGGTCTCAATGGGGTTAACCGATAGGCGTACCAAAAATTTAGTCGATAGCCGTAAAAATTGGAAAATTTTAACCGTTAGCCGTAAATAGAGTAAAAAAAGAGTTAACCGTAAAAGAAACTGCTCCCTAGATTTGCTACTTTTAAAGGAGGTACTAAACTCACTTATGGTTGCGTTTTTTATTTCCCGGCTAGTGTGACTCCGTACCCACGATAGACGAAGCGCCTTTTAGGTGTCGACCAAGACTTAGGCTCCATTTCCGCCACTCTCTCGGGGAACTAATTTTTTCCATAGCGAAAGTGTGGCTTCTTGCTAGGGATTAATATTTGCGATTTTCAGGAGGTCGTGCCCTCGAAACACTAGTGAAACAACACGCAGAGATGTCTCTGTTAGTAAAACACGTTGCCGATAAACAACATTTCCCTGTTTTTCTCTGACGCTACGGTAGACATTGCCATGCCTAGTCCCTGTACGGCGTCTTCCCACGCAATCTCGGTCAAGGCATTTCCGCCGCGAACTCGCTAGGACCACGTGACCCGAAACGCATTAGCCGCGCGGGATAATGAGGCCTACGGACAAGGCAACGGTAGACAGTCGTTCCGTAAAAGTCGTTAAAAACACTAGACACGGGAATTTGGTTGTTGGCCTTTTTCACGCTAGAGCTAGTAATGGATTATCCGTCTGAGACTAGCCTGTGTACAGTCGCGCCCTCCCTACAGACACCCCTTCTCTGATTTTTTCTGAGGGGAGGGGGCGGCTGTACATAGGCTATCTGAAACGGATAATCCCGTCTTCAAACTGTCCGTCGAAATTGACGGATAAAGTCAGGCGGATTGTTCATTCAAAATTAAAACTATTCCACTTTCAAATTAAGAAGTATTACCTATCTGACGCGAATCGTCAAACGGATAACTCGTCTCACACAAATAATCTGGTCTAGTGAAAACGGCCATTTCTGTTATAATGAATGTCGCGCCCCGGCCTTGAGTTGGGCGTTTGCGTGTCCGCTTTTGCTTTTTCACAAAGATTATTATTAAAATGACTATTGACATTTCTATGTGTAAAATAATATTAGAAGTGAAATACTTCATAAAAAGTATGATCTAGCAAATGGTAAAATTTTTCAAAAGAATAACTTGTTTCATCCCGAGATGATCCGAAGACCTTTATTTTGATTTAAAGATACAAAAAATACAGGTTAATTAATTTTTAACTTTTTGAAACAACGGAAATTAATGTTTAACTTTTTTGTTAACCGTAACTGATTAAAATTAACCGATACCCGTAAAAGAACCAAAATTTTAGCCGATAACCGTAAAAGCCACCACCCCATTGAGACCCTCTCAAGTGGCCATAAAGCGCTTGATACACTTATTTTGGCTTTATTTTAAAAATATGATGAAGGAAAAGAAGGGGACGATCGCGACTGATCTAGTGTTAAAACCCGCCCTCCCCAGCTGCACAATTTACTCTCCAATTCTCTCCCTCCCTCCCTCCATCCCCGACATTTTATGAGCCTCCCCCTGAGTTTCGCAAGTTCCTGCGATACACGTATTTCTGGTTAATATACTATTGTTGTTCCTATCTCTCTTACTTTACTTTCATCTTGTTTTTGTTATTCGGGCGTCGCCCAAATAGAGTAATCGAGATCGCTTGTTTTGATTCAAAAGTTGCAATAGGCAAGCAATACGTGCGAACGTAAACAAGCCAAGCCGTGCGATTAGAATGTCTGCCGCGTGATGTGTCACGACACAGCAATCATCCTTGTTACATACGTCCTACAGACAACGCACGGTAAACAAATCGGCAATAGAAATCAAACGTATTGAAAAAAAACAAGGTACACTGAGTGAAACAAACTTTTAAGTAATTAAATTTTCCCTTTGGATTGAATAATTGTCCTCGCCGTAGAAAACGTAGGGTTAGATATATTATGTTCGAAAATTTGAGCATTATGCTTTTGAGCGTCACGCTAGAATAACAACAGCTTTATGCATAAAACTATGCTCGAAAAGAAGCATTATGCTCCGCTGATATGCCCTTTTCCATCCCCGCAGACATGAATACAATCTTTTATTGCATCAGTTACAAATTTCGAACTGGCAGCCACGGTGATGAATAGACAATGGACCAGTCTTAGCAGCCTAACAAATGATGACGCAACGGAGCAAAAAGACATTGAAAGTAGCAATCAAGCCTTTGAATATGTTAATCCTCACTAAAAGCACTTGGAAGTAAAAATTTCTCAGTACACTTATGGCAATACGTATTTTTTTCATAATCATTCTCTTTATGCTGAAAAAAATGGCCATTAAGCAGGCTTTATGCTCGATGCTCCGACTATAGCATTATGCCCAAAGTTATGCCGGCATAAGGTATCTAACCCTAACACGGCGTGAATGTTACGTTTTTCCTCCGAATCATAGGTACCAGTCATTGCCCTTTTCCATTGTACAGACTATTCATTGCCAGTAAGGACATGTCCTCTTAGAGGACGATTTTTGCTCGGAGAAGATAAACTTGTCAATCCTAAGTTTACGGTATTTTTTATCTTATCGGATGATTTTTCAGAAATTTGAAGGTAAATCTGTCGAAAATAATTGGAATTGACAGGTTTGGCTTATTGCCAAGAGTTTGATAATATTTTTGCCCTCAGTTGTCGAGACCCAAAGAAGATATGACGCAAAATTCCGTGATCGTGCGTGAGATTAATAAGGGTAACATTGAACGAAGCATAATTTTTTTGCTGATTTGCGAAAAGGAGGTGATTTCTTAAAATCTTATTGAGCAAAATGATCTCGTAAACAAGTTGCATTCTTTCTCTTTCGAACCGTAAAAGGGGCAGAGTCCAACATCTCTCACGTGCAAACTGCGTTCGTGACAGTTATTTATAAAACCCTTGGGTAGATTAAGTCGTATTCTCTCATACACGAACCACAAAAGCGGCAAATTCCAAAGCTTTCACGTGCAATTTTTACCTGCAAACTGCGTGACAACACAAGGGCCTGATCACAGGAGCCCGGCTGGCTAGCTCTGCCGAGGTGACTTTTATCCCGGTATTACATGAAAAGGACCAGACGGGAGCGGCTTTTTTTTACATAGAGATTGGAAGCAATGCGCATGAGCAGTGTGTTACCCGCTGTCCTGTCTCTCGCTTGGTTCATTCGCAGGGCCGCCCGGGAAGCGTGATTACTTGGAAAATTTCCACCCGGGATCCCGACTTCACAATACTGGGATGCCAGCTAGCGGGGCCGGCTCGGTTTTGTTAGAAGGACTTTCGGAGGGGACTAGCTTGCCCTTACAACAAACAACTTTTTCTGACTCACTGGCAGTTTAATCACTTTCAGCTACAAGCTTTGACAATTGTCTCTCTGGTAAATTAGTGTTTCACCTATTTTTATACCAGCCGGAAAACCATCTGCTCAGTGTAAACTACTGCTGACGTGAGTCTAATCTGATTGGTTGAGACAGCCTTATAAGCATGACACCTTCGAGGTAATTACTTTGTCAAAATGGTTTTTTCTACCTGAGTTTTCACTATTAAGCTTAGGTCAACTGGCCAATACAAAACAAGGAGGACAATATAAAAACTACAAAGTAGCTAGTCATAATCAAACTTTTCATAACAACAGATAAGAAACTACCAAAACTACAGTTTGAAAATCTTATGTTGTTGTAGATTTACAGAAGGTGTTCAGCTTCTTCATTGAAAATGACTGGCTAAAACGTTTCAATAAATTAACCGCGGACTTGATCGCAAAACTCAGAAGGTAAATTAAAAATGCAGTTCGAAGTGGAAGGCAGAATTTAGAACAACAGTTGTTTACCCACAAAAACACCTATAAAACAGTTATCCACTGCCATGAATTCGGTTAAAAACTCGAGGAAGCACGCTCAAAACTGTTAAAAACAAGTAAGGTAGCCATTTCCTGGTAAATATCGATTGAAGACCAGATTAAGGTCAAAAAATGTTAAACTGAACAAAATACTTAATATGAACAAGGCTTTGCCATCTGTCAAAGGCTCTAATTAAACATATTTCATTAAATAGAAGGGTTACCGTGGAGATGTATCAAATTGGTACATCCCCTTTGCACCGAATTGATGTCAGGAGAAACTTTCTATCGATCATCAATTAAACTCAAAAGCCAAAACTATTAGTAGTGAAATAGCTTACTAAAATCAATCAACAAGAACGCTTACATCAACTTTACTACAAATATATATCGTAGCACATGCCACAAGTGGCTGAGGTAACTCGTCGATCAACATTTTCCTTGAACAAGATCAAAGAGAATGAGTCAACAGAAATTCACTTTCTTATTTCTGGAGAGGATGTCATTTGATTAGTGTTGATGCATAGGAGTTGAGCACCAAGTAAAATAATTGTTTTTTTACGATATTTCCCGAATAGAATGAATTTTTGTAATAAATCCCAAACACCAAATAAAATTCCTTTAATGATTTTAAGTCAAAAACATGCGCACTACGAACATTTTTCATCGCTTTCATTTTTATTGTTTAACAGTTGTCATATAATCGCAAGGTTGATTTTTGTTGCGTTTAACTACGGTGTCGAGATCTTAGCAAAGCGAACTAGCCCGCCTCATGTAATCAGGCCTTTAGCTCTATAGCCAGATTTTACGTCCCTCCCCTTGACCTCACCGATCTTTCAAAGCCCCGCGAACACAAACACGAAATTTCAGCCCCCTTCCCCGCCTCAAAATCTTCAAACCCCTGCTCTATATGAAATGAACTTGCCCTTTTCCACGTTCTCTCTTTATACAAATTTATCAAAAATAATCTAAAAACAATCCTAGTAAACAGAAAGCCTAACAACATTTGAAATAAGTACAAATATATTTTCGACTATTGATTAGATCTTTCGCAACCACCACTACATTTCAACAGACTGTAACTATACTATCCCTTCATAACCAAATTAGCACTCTCACAACTACCTCACTACAGCACCTAAAATCACTTTTATCTTCTCAAAAATATTTTTTGTCACTTAATATTAAATTCTACCAGAAACCAGTTTCACTGCTGAACAAACTCCAGCCATTATCTTACCAATCCAAGTCCAATACAACTCCACCCCTTCCACTACACACATCTCAACCAGCCCCTAAAATATATAAAACGCTACTGCACTACTCACACGTCCCTAATACACATAAAAAACTTCACGCACGCGTAGTAGAACGACGCCCAAATATATGCTCCCACAGCGTCTTGTTTTACTTGTTGTTATTCTGTTTGTTTTGATACTGAAATCTTCATGCTGACGATTAAGTCAATAAAGTTATATATTTTTTTTGGTATTGAAAAGGCAAATTTCTGCCAGCAGGTTCTTTAACTTACTAGGTTGTTACACGCGGGTTTTGAGTGAAAGTGCACTTAGTTTTTCAGCTAGTTTACACGTACTCCACCCAAATAATCAGAAACAAATCACGTTAACATTTTGCTTCAAGACAAACTTCAAGGTCAGTTTTGTGTATCTTTTCTCTACACATTATATATGATTGGATTACCATGATTATGGGACGCAGTAAGCATTAACTAAGCACAAAAAACGTGCCACTATAACTGTTAAAATGAAAATAGCCAAAATTGACTACTGATTCTCGATATTTTTCAGGTGAGTATAAAACAACTTTCAAGTGCACGCCACTAGACGCAAAACAAGCTACCAAACGTACACTGTAAGTTTTAGACTATGAAAAGCTTCAACTTATTCATTAACAGCATATAAAATTATCTTTGGAATAGAGTGTTCCTATTCTTGCGAGGAACGCTCCCCCTCGTAATTGTGACAAATTAGAAACTGACTCAACTTCAGATAATTAGGGCTGCTTCACTGTATTCTTCATCATACCTGTACAATAACAACAAAAACAGCAAAAAGCAACGTTATCAAGCAAGCAGAAGGAAAGGAGAGTGATTTCAGCTACCGAGGCCGTAACATTTTGACAACTGACTTCTAAGAATGCGCTCAATTGATCGTATACCGGAATAAGAATACACAGATTTTTGTTACAAACCTCTTCGAACCCTTTAAAGTTTAAATAGAGCAGAATACTTTATTTCAATCATTTTGTAGATATTGCAATACAATGAAAGCCAAAACAAGTGATTTCTAGCGACATTATTCCAGTTATTTTTATTTGGGACGCGGAACACGATGAATCGAAAACGCCCTAACTGGTAAATTCAACCAAAGATTAGACTTATTGTTTTTGACAGTAGTTTTAAAGAATCTTGAATACCATAAGTCCTCTATTGAGCCCCCCTCTTTAAGAGCCCATGACTGTAAATATCGAGAATCGCTGGCCAGGCTAAAAAAATCGAAAATTCTGATAATTTGTCAGAAAAACCCCTTTGGGAAACTATCTTCGAAAAAAATATTTTCAACTTTCAGGAATCTATAGTTTTCGAGAAAATGAGGAAAAACTAAAATAGCGGTTTTTACCTAATTAATTATGCAAAAATTAGATTAAAAATGACCTACTTTATCGCGTCTGCACCGAGGCAAGATTCAAAGCTATAAAACAGAAATATTTTTGTTTAAAAGAACTCTATCTTTTCTTTCTATCCATGGTATGTTTTAAACCATAAACTTGATTTTGAATTTTTTATGGTTTTTTAAACATTACCACCAAGCGCACTTTTTAAAATGGCTAAAAAATGAGCAACTTCAGAGGCAAAAAACTCACCTTGGTATGTGTGATACCTAGCCAAAATGTATACTAGGACAAAGTTCAGCTCTTACATTAACAGAAAATGAAATAAAAAATCTGGGTACTCCGGATTCGCTTTTACAAAATAAAAAGTTTCGTGACCACCAGTGGCAAAATGTCACAAATTTGCATAAGTCAAATTTGTAGAGAAATGTTGCGGCAGCCGGTTTTGTTTCAATTCAGAGTCAGTATGTAATGTTCGGAAACATCACGAAGTAAGAAAACGTTTTTTGATAACGTTTATGTTAAAATAGCAGAGTAATTAACCGTTCACAAAAAAATAATAAAAAACGACCTCGAAGAAGCGTTTTATAAAAGCGCTGAATTATTATGTAAACTATATCCCATGTCTCTCGTTTCTTTTCCTAACTTCCTTGTATTAGCATCCATCTGTATCATCTTAAATTCGCCTCCGGTATATCTAAAATAGGTAGGGACATTTTCCTAGAAATTCTGTTTTGAAGGAGGTTTTTTGCGAACGGGATACACTGCGTGAGAGGAAATCATAAACTAACAGTCAAAGTAACAATGTCACGCAA
>CALNXI010000060.1:642717-664494 GCA_942486025.1 Porites evermanni | reverse complement strand
CCCTCCCCCCCCCCCTTGTACGTCCGAGGGTTAAAAGGTAAAATCAGCTTATACAGCTAAATAAACAGTACCACACGAAAGGACAGTTCAGTAGCTTTCATTTGAATGGGCACATTTTAGGATTATACAGTCATGATCAATGCTCAACATGCTGCTAATAAGGGATGGAGACATACTGATGGTAACACTTTCTTCACTGGTGACAGTGTGTGATGACAATCCAAATTAACTTGTGAATCAATGCATCATTTGTGGGCTACTCAAGGTTTACTTACTGGTAAGAAAATGTGGTCTCCTTTATACTCTGGAACAAATATGCAATACATGCAAGCTCCTGTCAAATGATCACACATAAAATAATAGGTTTCAAGTGTAATGAAAAGGTTTTTACTCAAGTTACAAGGACTTTGCTAGTGATAGAGGAGACAACATGCATCATGCAGCCAGACCCTTTCTGTCCTTGGGGCCTTGCTGCCTCTCATTTGTACCATAATCACTCTTTTCTGTCTGTCAAAACTTTCCCCAGTCTCCACTCCCTTCCACCACGGTTTTCCTCCCCACTCCACTTCAATCCCCCTCCCTTTTCCTTTCCGTGGACTAATAAAATTGTATACCACTGTGAAAAGTTCTTCATGGGGTTTTCCTGCACATTTTGTACAAAATGAATAAATGATGACGGTGATGATGACGATGATGATTAATCTCGTACCCAGATCACACTCTCTCACTCTGTTTTACCTTGGCAATGGGAGATCTGGGTATGAGATTAAATGATGATATGATGATACAGGCGGGTTCTTTCACTATGGAGGCCTAAACACAACTTACAACCCACCTTCCCACTCGTTATATCCTCTATGGTTACCGGCTATGGAGGCTTCAACAGTGCCAGGGGTGACAGGGGGGGTACCAAAACCGTGTTAAAAGGGATAAGAGGAATGTTAGCCAGTTAAATCGCCACAATAACACTTGGCCGGGGAATGTAAGAGAAATGTCAAATCAGTTATTGATACACGACTGTCCATTCCTAAAACATTAAAACATCTCTATTTTTCCACGTTTTTTCACAGACTTTAGACTCATGATAATTTCGTTTTCACTTACCAACAGTAGCGATAACAGTGAAAATTTTGAAAGCTCGCTGGTTGTTTGGAAAAATCAACGGCTTCATGAGCTCGCTTCTATTTGGCATTCCCGGTATTTCTGGAAAATGATCGCGGTGCTTCCGACCTTTTCTCCAGCCATCTGCCATCTTGAAACGTTGTTGATACCAAGCCCCTCTCCGTTTCTTCTGTATGCAGTTTCAAGACGAGGCCTCGACGAGGCCTTGTTTCGGGTACTAGAGCACAGCTATTACAGTGGCCTGGGACATTTTGGGCAGTCTTACACCAAGTACTACCCCTGTTTTCCCGCCAGATTTAGCTTTTGCAAGGACGGCCCTGCAAGGACACTGTTCAGCGATCGAGGTGAGGTGTCTCGTTTTGCTCTATGTAACCTTGAAATAACATTTTAAAAACGTTTTTGAAGACTATTTGCAGTCCTTATACCGTTTTTAACGTTTCCTGCCCATGAAAGTTATCTTTAGTTGGACGATGGAGGGCTTGCATCGATCCTAGACAATGCATCTATCGATCAACGCGTGCGTCAAAATCTCAGAAATCTATGGATTTGTATTTCGTAATTAAGTTCTTATAATTGTACAAATACCTGTAATCATTTGGGGCGATGCGCTAAGTAATTGAATTCAGTTTCCCTGACTCATTTTAACCTTCTATGTGCCAAAACGTTAGGCAAATGGTGATTTTGTTTCCCTTGGAGCAACCGTGTGGGGACTAGGCCCAAGTGTTGCGTCGGTATGAGAACTACAGTACATGTGGGAGTCAGTCTTATGTCAAATGGCCCAAAAAATAATCAACTTACATAAAATGTAAGTTGATTACTTGGAACTTTCCCTAATATATGGATAAGCTTGGGACCAAAATGTGTCAACTGCTCAGGTTTGTATGCTGTTGGGGACTTGGGAAGTACTTCCTGATTAAAAGAGATGCTCATCAAAATTTTTTAAGAATGCAGCTGAAACTAATTCATTTTCACCCCTATCAAGTGTCAATTTAATTATTCTGAAACAAAACATTGACCCGCACTAATTTTCAATACTGTAAAAAATATTCAGATGACTAACAGATGCAGAGGTTCCTTAGATCCCCTTAAGACAAAAAAAAACACAATAATTCTAACAGCAATCATTTTAGAATTTACCAGTAGGATTTTATGCAGAAACAATCGATAATTTCACCCCCTAAAAGGTATGTGAGATTTATATGTTACAGGTCAAATTTGGTTTGAGGTTAAATTTTTTGCCAAGGTTGATTCCCTATTTTTTGTCTCCTGGGGCTTGAAGTCAAGGGAAATTGGGAACCAACCTTATTTTCTGCTGGGTTAATCAAATTAACCTGAAATAAAATTATTGTACCTGTTTCGTATCCATGTGCAGGTGTTAACTGTAACAGTAATTTGTTTGAAGTTTCTGACAAACAGTTGATGGAAAGATTGCCAGGTCTAAATAATACAGGTCACATCCTCAAATATCAAAATAAATTTGGGACTGTTGCCAGTCGTGTTGACCAGCCAAAGAAATTTTAACTCGGTCACGTTTTCCTTCTGACTGGTCAAAATGTTAAAAATAGTCCAACGGTAAATTGAATGTACTAGCCTAACAAGCAGAAACATAAAGCAAAAAAGAAGATGCTTGTCCTCCTGAAACGTAATAGTGTAAAAATGTATTTTTTTCTGGTCGGTTTTTAGGGAGTTTAAGCAACAACATCGGCGACGACAAAAAGTGAATTTGGGCTGCTTCAAACTTTATTGTACTTATTCCATCTTGTACAATTCGTCAAATGTTGGCGAATTTTTCTGGAGTGAATTCAAAAGAATTGTATGAAAGTTCAGGAAAAGAAAAGGAAAGTTGTTGTGTTGTGTTCCCGTCCTCGACAAAACATGAAATTAGGAAGGTTCATGTCATAGTTGTGCAACGACGTCCAAGAAATGTAGAAAAAAGTGTGATCCATGTGCAAAGTTGTTGTTTTTCCAATCTACGCATATTGCTTTTTTGCCGTCGCCGTTGTCATTGCTTAAGCTCCCTGTTAATTGACAAGTCCGGTCAAAATGACTGGAAATGAAAATTCCATCCAGACAAATGGTCATCTTGGCCAGACATTGTCCACTTACCACCCGCTATTTTGAGCCCTGAATCCCACAGATCAAGCACTGGTCTGGTTATTTAACCACCTTTTTATTAGCATAAACAGTGAAATGTGACCTGATGGTTACAATTTGTCAGTATATTAAGAAGATAAATATAACTCTACAGTTGGGTATCTTTTCACCCTTTCATCTGTTGACAGGAGGAATCACACGTCCTGAAGATGTTGGCAGTAGATGGTTTGGAAAGTTCAGCTCCGGAATCCTCGACATTGCCTATTAAAGAGGAAAAAGTAAAACCTGGAAAGCATGATGAATTGCAGTATCTGAATATGATTCAGTACATTCTTGATAATGGCATGGAGAAAGGAGATAGGACAGGTACATTACATACATTGTACAGGGTAATATAGAGCCAAAATCAAAACTCAAGAAAATTAGTTATTTATTAGTTTTAAATAGTAAATATGCTGTAAAATTACTAAATGACACAATACACCCCTGCTCGTTTTTTTTTGCATAGCTTCAAAAGCTCTGATATAGATCAACACTAATATTTAGATTTGGGATCTTGTGTACTTTGTGCACCCCTTGGTCGATACATCAGTTCATATATCGACAGATACATCAATTCAATACCCCCACTGAGAATTCCTAGGAGTACCTCCCCCAGGATGCCTCTAACTGGGGGGGGGGGAGGGGGTATAGGTGGAAGTTTACAGTATGGTGCCTGTTGACCACTGCCTGAGAAATTTCATACTAATGGACTCTCTCTTCCAGTACATGTACATCTCTTTCCACAGTAAGCAGTTTGAGGTGGCAGTTTTCATTGAATAGGCTTGTCTCAAATTGTTCTAAATTGTTCTTGGTAAAAAGTAACTATATTTTTAAGAACCTGCAGTTTGTGGGAGGATGACTGTTCTTGTTGTTAACTTTTGCCTATGAAAATGCTGCCACCCCAACTAGCTGCTCCCGGATCTCCTACTTTGCAAATTTTTTTATGAAAAAATGTGAAAAAAATTAATGTGTATTTTTTAATTTTTTTAGGTACAGGTACTATCTCTGTCTTTGGTACACAGATGAGGTTTAGCCTACGTAACAATGTTATTCCTCTCCTGACAACAAAGCGTGTGTTCTGGCGTGGAGTTGCAGAAGAACTCCTGTGGTTTGTTAGTGGATGCACTAATGCAAAAGAGTTAAACAAGAAAGGAATTAAAATCTGGGATGCAAATGGCTCAAGGGAGTTTCTTGATAAACAAGGTACATGTGACATAATGCAGTACATTTAATATAAATTTGCATTGTACCAACTGTGATTAAAGGGTGAAAGGGGTTTTTCATGATATGGGATCAAGTGTTTTTAATTTTTCGTGAATGGTGAAAATAAGTAATTAGAAACCACAAAATACTGTCCTTTTACTTCTCAGAAATTTCTGTGAAACGTGAACACAGAACGTTAATTACAGTGATGCATTATTTTTCCTATTTTTTAATGTCTGTGAAAATATGTTTAGGACTCCCTTCTTCACCCTTTACCCCCCTCTAAATATGTAAGGATCAATTTAGCATCCACAATGATGATGGCAGCGAAAACGTCACTTTTAAAATGAGTTCTCATTTTTCTAAACTTTGTCGCATTTATTTCAATTTGCTGAAAATGACAAATGTAGGCAAATTTCTTTGAAGTTGAATTCTTGGGGACCACAACAAGGTTTAGAAAGGGAAAGAAAAATTCATTGTCACATGTGTACATTTTCCATAAAATGTGAAATTAGACATTTCCACATTTCAGTCTTGCAGTGATGGCAAAGAAATATACAAAAAAGTGTGATAGTTATTGTTTTGCTTGCAGGGTTGTCACTAAGGGCCGGGGACCGGGGATTTCGCCCGGCTACTCAGAGCATGGCCCCCGGCTACTTTCGTCATTAATTAAACCAAAAGAGCACACCTTTGAAACACACAAAGACTATCCATCAAACTAAATGCAAGTTTCATCTGCAGCAGGTTTAAGTAATCATTTTGAAATACTCGCGTGCAAAAACTAAGAAATGTCGGAAAAAGACATCTGACTTAGATTTGGTACTAGTACACACGCGCGAAAACTCTCCGTTCGCAAAATGTCAAAGTAGGGAGTTTTATCAACGATGACGGCGACGGCAACGAGAACGTCAAAAAAGCAATAGGTTTATTGAGCAAAACAACTAGTTTGCACGCGCATCACACTTTTTTGTACATTTCTTTGCCGTTACTACACGACTACGACATGAAAATGCCTAGTTTCACGTTTTATGGAGAACGCAAAACAAGCGACGACAAACTTTTCTTTCTCTTTCTAAACTTGAGTCTCGTTTTGACAACTCAGCGTCGTTTATAAAGTATTAGCCCTGTCTTTTAAACGCTTTTCCGTAGGTCAGTTTCTTCGTATGTTAAGTGATGTTTCGTTCATAAAATTCGAGACCACTAATGTTACCAGTTGTGCAGTTAAGTTTTGCCATATTTTTTATCCCGCGATTTTTTGTACGTTATGCTTGTTTTAGCCTCATTAGATTATATCATACTTTTAGTTTTCAACAAACCATAGAAACCTTATGTTTATGATGCTTTTTCGTACATTCATCGTCCGCTTGTCTTCTTCCCGCTTCTCCGTGGGTAAATTGTTATTCATTTGTAATATTAGTTTTACTTTTGTTTTCTGAAAGTTGTTTCGTTCTTACGTATAATGAGGATTTAAAATTGATTTTACAGCGCATGTTAATTCATTTGCACCGTATAAGAATCGATTGTCCTTTCCACATTTTTAACATTTGTATAGTATCGTTGTGATTTAACACTTCACTGGCCAGCATGCGCCTTGTCTGCGTGAAGATAAGACTGGGCAGATAACGTGACCGGTGCTTACCTGTCATTTTTTTCAGGCCCGGTGCTTTCACGTAAAAAAACCCTCCAACGAGCCTTTACGTAAAGTAAAAACTTATTATTTTAGTGTCTCAGAACGTTGCAGTTTTCTTTAATAAAGACGTGATCATTATAAAACCGCAAATGATAGCTGTACTCTTGATGAAGATTGCCTTTTTGGGGCGGTAATGCCTTTTGGAAAATGGTAGAAGTTGCAATTCAAAAACTTCTTGGGGGATGTAGGGGGGGGGGGAGGGGCTCCATGACTGCTTGCGACTTCCCTGGCTACTAACAACAAATACCCGGCAACTTGAAATCTTAGTGACAACCCTGTGCTTGATAAACCTGTTGTTTTTTTTTTACTTTCTCATTGTCATCCCTGCCGTTGTTGTTAAAGCTCCTTAATAATGAAACCCCTGCTGAAGCTAACAGCTTTATTTCACCCTCCCCTATAATCAACATTCATGTCAGTTTTCCTGGTAATGACCCTGGAAAATTCAAGGGGGCAGGGGGAGGGGGGGTGAGGCATGCATCCTGAAACCCTTCCCTTTTTTAGACCTCAACCACTGTTTCTCAGAAGTGATTGATGAAAAAAGGCACCCCTTACCCAATTCCAGAATCAGGGCTCTAGAGAGCAGACAAACTTGCCCTATTTCAATAAAAAATACAGCTACAATTTCAGTAATTATCATACCCCACATTTTAGGCTGAAAGGGGTCCAAAACTAAACCCTATGTTATATGACTTGTCAGGAGTAATATTAAGTGTGATAAGGGAGAATCCCTACCCCACCCCTATTGTTCATGATTGACATCTCAATGTAACTTCTGTTTAGGTTTACATGACCGAGAGGAAGGGGATCTTGGTCCAGTGTATGGATTCCAGTGGCGCCACTTTGGTGCTAAATACATCAACATGCATGCAGAGTATAAGGGCCAGGGTGTAGATCAGTTAGCAACTGTGATAGACAAGATTAAAAATAACCCAGATGACCGGCGGATTATAATGTCAGCATGGAACCCAGTTGGTAAGGCATAGTTCCTCCTTAACCCTCTTAAGACTCAATTGTGATTGGCATCAATTTTCTCCTTCTGATACCACCATGTAGACACTCAAAGGTTGTAAGAATCAACAACAAAAATAATCATCTTTATTTGTGCCCCAGAGAAAATTATGCTTCGTACAATCTTGAAAATTTAAAGTACTGGATTTTCTTTGTAAGGTCATGAAAAGTTCCTTGAAATTCTCTACATTTTATTCACCAGACACAATTTTCTGTAAGATAATATTATTTCACCAAGGCAAATTTGGCTCATCCTCAGTGTAAGAACCTGTTAAACTGACGGGTAACATACAAAACATTTTTGTGCGTGAACAATATTTTATTTCTGTTTCTTTATTTCAAATACTTTTCTGTAGCTCAGATGCAATTGCAAGTCACACCCAGTCTTTTTGTTAAGTGTTGTTGTGGAAAGTAGCATAAAATAATGTGATCAACCATGGCTGAAGAAAAAAAAATTAACTGTAAATTACTCCATTGAGTACAAGTAAGGTGTTCAAAAGGAGGTTTCAGACTGCCAATTTACAGAATAAATCTTAGTCCTTGAAAACTGTAATTTGTAACTTGAAAAATCCTTGAAAAGTCCTTGAAATTTGTTTGTCTGAAGTTGTACAAACCATGAAAAATTAATGTTGGCACTTGGCAAGATACGGAGCATAGCCACTTAGAAATAGCAAAATGCTTGTCGCACTAAGTCGCTAACCCAGTGAGGGATGTTTGCTAGCAACAACAACAACAACAACAGTTTATTAAGGTATTCTCATTTGCATACATGGCATTATCTATTAAGACACTTTTGAAATTATTACATGATTGTATCTACAATTCATGATCTCAAAAATAAAAGCAGCAACTGATTTACAAATAAATGGATCAATATTGTTAAATAGAAACAAAATATTTGATTTTACATCTAAATCAGTAAAAGAGTTATATTTTTTAATGATTTCATCCAAAAATTTGTTGCAAGGTGTATCATAGGGTGCAAGAAAAGATGACATCACATTCATTTTCAACTTCATTAGCTTGACATCAGAACAGATTCTTAAGTGTTCAGGAGTCTTGGGTACAATACATGTATATCTCCCTGTTTCGAAACAAAGTCAATAATTTCCTAGGCTAGCAATGGCTTGTGGCCCATGCAACCTGCTAAATAATAATTGCCTTTGGATGATGTACTCCTATGTACCCTGGATTTACCTATGCAGGGCTCCTTTAACTTCTGGACTCCCAACATACATAATACAAGTAATATCCTTGATATTTGATTTCCCCATTTTTATTGTAGTGAGTGTATGAGAACATCAAGTACCTAGAACTTGGTATGCACTGCATGATGTTTTAGATGTAACTGTACGTTATTACGGCATAGATCAAGGGATTTTGTCAGTTGAATGGGCTGTAAAGGACATTGTATACACAAGACTTCTGTTTTCTCTTATCATAGATTTGCCTTATATGGCCTTACCACCATGCCACTCATTTGTTCAGTTTTATGTCAGCGGTGGGGAGCTCTCTTGTCAGATGTATCAAAGGTCTGGTGATATGGTATGTGGCTTAATCAAACATGCATTAATTTTTGTAGTGTACCAATAGCTTGTTTTGTAGTAGTATCATTCAGAGGAGCTATTTTTTGGAGGGGAAGGGGGCTAGTCTATTGCCTCAAAAAGTAAAAATTAAATAACATATAACATTACATTACATATAAGTCCAGGCCCTTTAAAAGTTTAGTTTTTCAAAATGTGGAAAAATAAATTGTGATATCCACTGGATAGTGATTTATCCGGTTGATACTGCTATATATCCACTGATTGAATAACCAGGGCCAGGCCCCTAATTCCACTTATTTTTCTGATTGATTGGGTGAATGAATGACTCACAGGCTACTGGCTCACTGACTGGTCATTAATACCGACTACACTGCAAGTGACTAACTGGTAACCTTCTTGGCTGAGTGACCTGGCTATAGCTACAGGCTGGTTGACCTACTTAATGCTGAGCGACCAACTAACAGAATAACTCTTGACAGTGATTCAGCTACTATAATTAACTGTGACAGACTTTCATACTGACTGATAAAGCTATGGCTTGTCACTAGGCGCCTGCCTGGCTGACTGGCCAGCAGAATGGTTGACTAATTGACATCTGACAACTGTCTGACTGGCTGTCTAACCACACTTGTAACTAAATAATGTTGAAATGACTTAATACTGACTGACTGACTACTGAGTGATTGCTGTTTGACATACTGAATGATTTACTGATGGCTGATGACTGTCAAGCTGACTGGTTCTTTGATTGACTGGCTACTGACAGATTGCCTTGTATCTGACAACTGAAAGTCAGGGTTTGAGCTAGGATTTGATCACTGGGGGACATTTTCATTTTTAGGGGGACAGAAATTTGTACACCCTTCTGCTGATGCAAAGGGGTTTGTCTTCTTAGATTTCCGACAAAAATAGCACAACCATGTGTGATCTCGTGATTTTTTTGGTTTCCTTCGATCCTCATCCGTTTCTTCCTGATTAACACACTGTTCTTCTTCTGTATCATTTTTCTGATTCACTCTGGCTTTGATTTGGAGCGAAAAAGCATTCTAATGTTTGAACATTTTTTTGATGTGACATATGTTAATGATTGCCAGGCGCGTTCACCATGCTTGGTTGAGCATGAGACCTACATGTTCAGTAGAGCGTGACTGAAATGTGACTTTAGAATGAACTTTAAACGTGCAATAAAATATACTTTCCACGTTCTGTTTTAGCTTGCAATTTCTGTACTGAAATAAATCTCTTCATGTGTGCTTCCTTTCGAGTTTTTTTCCCTAAATTTTGAAGGGGACAAATTGTCCCCTTGGCCGTTTTCTTAAGGGACAATTTCACTTGCAGTGCCGTATTGGCACAATGGCGTGGCCTGGCTCAAACCCTGGAAAGTGACAAAGTATCAGTACTTATCGATTGTTTGATAGGATGTCAATGATCAGTATGGTCATTTGTCGTTAGTTAAAATATTGGAGGAACTATTTGTTCCACATTTTACCTTTTTTACTTAAACTGTCATTAATTTTGTCATTGCAACATGCACGTAATTATGATATGAAATGTTAATTTTTCAATATATTGTTGTTAATTTTTTAGGGCCTTGGGGTACCATTTAACATTGCAAGCTACTCCCTTTTAACACACATGATTGCACATGTCTGTGATCTCAAGGTAGGATGCATAAATTTTTTACAAAAAGAAAATGTAACTGTTTGCCGAACCATTATCCAACCTAACTTGCATTTGATTCTAAATTTCCTTTGATAAGGTTTCCCAGCCTTAAGTATATTATTTTATATTTACAGTAGTCAAAAGAAATTCTCCTGAAAACAGATTCTACCTACAACATTATGTACCCCCTATTATTCAAAACTGAATCATTGGATATCGCAATTATTCTAGAGTTTTGATTGGCTAAGCCATGATGGTATATTGGCTCATACACCATGCTTTCCAAATATGGTCGCTATGCATCAGTTCCAGACTAGTAGCAAACTGATAATTTTTCTTCATGGAGGAGGGAATGGGACCCAAAGAAAATTGTTTTACATGTAATTTTATTACAACACTAGAAAATGCAATATTTTATTATTTCAATGAAAGACAAAGAAAGACAAAGTAAAAAGAGTATGGAATGAAGTTTTCCCTGTTTCTCAGGGGAAAGTGAAGCTTATTTATTCTTCTTTTTGAAATAATTTTTAGCCTGGAGACTTTGTTCACACCCTTGGAGATGCACATGTCTATCTGAATCATGTTGACGCTTTGAAAATCCAGGTAAGAGGAGTTATGTCGAGAATAAAGTTAATTCCCACTTTTGTTCTCACAATTTGTCATGTATTAATATGCAATGAAAGTAGTCTCTGATAGCTCTAGGCTAGTAGATTTTGCTATCGGGCTAGTGAATTCTGTCTTTAAAATTACCAAAGAAATGCATGTTATCATTATCCTGCTCATCAAACCTTTTTTGGGGGCTAGTTGAAATGACTTTTAGGCAAGTACATGCTAGCTATTCGGGGAAGTTGTAAAACTAACTTTCTTTATATCCTGCTGTATAGGGGTGTATAACCAATAGGTGCATGTCCATGTACCGGTACATGTCGCTTTTTGGAATCGTCATACTAGTTATCCAGGTGATGCTCCTCCAGCTCCCCCAAGTCTCTCTAATTTTTATTATTCAAATGGATATGATGGCTGAAAAACAAAAACAAAAAACAAAGAGAAATTGATCACTATGAATTCTTTTGACAGCTTACAAGAGAACCACGCCCATTTCCAACTCTGAAGATAAAAAGGAATGTTGAAGACATTGACAGCTTCAAATTTGAAGATTTTGAGATCATAGGATATGATCCACATCCAACAATTAAAATGAAAATGGCCGTGTAAATACAGAGGATAATATGCCTTATGTAAATATAATGCTACACCTTTTTCATGTGCATGTAAAATTAGTCTGAAATGTCATATGTCTCCACCCTCTAACCCATGGGGGGCACGGGGGAGTGAGACATTAGTTTGAAATTGTATGGCATTTCAGACTAGAGAGACAAGCGTTATACCATGTAATGGTGTCCGGTCACATCACCTAGTATGCATTTTTTTAAAAATTCTTAACAAGTTGGCAGCCATACACTGTAAGTCACTGAAATGTGAACAACAGCATGCATACATGTATGGGGTCTATATGAAGTGTTCTGTGATTTGACTGCAGTGAAGCTTGATGATAAAGCCTCCAGAATAAATGTACGGGGTTTAACTTTTCGAGTTTGAAATGAACAGTTGACAGCAGGCTAACCACAACTTATAAGCTTGTAATAGTGTGAAACGTGACTTTGGACTTGGAGTTAGCTTGAACTACAGAGGTTCCCTTCTTTCGCTTAGGTTATGTAGTACACTGAGTATTTTAAACTCTGACAGAGAAAAAATTACTTTTGGCATTCTAAGTCTAACATTTAGAGGTCATGAAGCTGGTCTGTTTCATGCATATTGAGTAATTATTTCCTGTGGTCTAGAGCGCGCTGTCCTACTGTACAGTTCCTCCGATGGCATTTACTTTTGCGGCTGAACTGGTAGTGCAAGTAACAAGTGCCTAATGTGAGACTGCAGTTAAGGGTTCCTCATCAGTTGGTAGTATGGTACAAGTCTTCACTTTGTGAAGAGAGGCTAACTCTAAGGTCATGTTTCACACAGCAGTTATTAGTCTCATTTGGCCTGTCAATACTATTTCAAACCGGATGTTTTGCTTAGCAAGTTCAGCCACTGATAAAAGTTTTATTTTTTTGGAAAGGTAATAGCCAATCAAAAAGTACCTACCATATTTGCAAAAGAAGGTGATGTCACCGAACAACATTATAATGCTTGGAATTCAGACATCTCTCTCCTCCATGTCCCTCATGAGTTAGGGGATGGAAATGTGTGACAGTTTAGACTGATGTAAAATGTAACACTTAACCACTTTTATGAATAAAAAGGTTTCAAAATAATGCAACAAACTCCGTACAGCACATAACTTTTAAGAAATGCAACTTGTTAATCTCTGAGAAGTGCAGTGTTTTTGCAGAATTTTCTAATAAATGGCAATAAAACATCTAACAGTGAGTGTTTTGAAAAGTCTTGCATTATGGAAGAACGCATGAGCAATCGCAAGCCGCGAGGAGCTTTCTCTCTTCACTCTCCTGTGTTTTTTCTCATGGTGGGCACGCGTGACCTCTGACGTGTCATAGGAAAGAGAAGTGTGAAGTGACAAAAATTCAGATTTGTGAAATTATGGGATTGGTTAGCATATTCAGAAAGAACAAGATGAAAAGAGCTCCCCTGCCAAAAATCAGCCTGTTAGTGCAAATTGGTGAGGAGATATAAGCGCTGATTTTCTCTGATGACTCCATACGAATCCTTCTAAAATAGGCTTGGACAGGAGCCTACTACCCAACAATAGGCTCCTGTCTTGGATTGTAACGTTAATGATCCCAACCAATATTAGATGGATTTATATAAAGTCATCGAAGCATGATGTTGCTTATTTGCACCAACAGGTTAATTTTTAGCAAGTGAACATGCTTTGTCTTGTTCTCTCTGGATAGGTCAACCAATCCCATCCTTTCACAAATTTAGTTCTTGTGACGTCATCACTTCTCTTCTCTATATATATATAAATAGGACTTTCCATTCATTTTGCAGAATTCCCTGACTTTGAGAAAAGTCTGGGCTGTCATTAATAATTAGCAGGTGCAGGTACGGGTGTAAACTGAAGATGTTCGGATTTAAATAGGACTTTCCATTCATTTTGCAGAATTCCCTGACTTTGAGAAAAGTCTGGGCTGTCATTAATAATTAGCAGGTGCAGGTACGGGTGTAAACTGAAGATGTTCGAATTAGGGCAAAACTGCTACACTCACCTGGCCCCAGTTGTCCGACCGGTGGATAACGCTATCCACTGGGTAAATCTCTATCCAGAGGATAGTGCAATTGGTTCCCTAATATTCATCCGCTGGATAGTGATTTATCCACTAGATCGACGTTTGAACAACCGGGCCTGTTAATTAATCCCTCCAAATAAATCTTGGTCTCCCTCGCCGCCGTTTTTTTTGGATGTCACGCAACGCTCCCCCAAGTTCTTTTGGGGGAGCGTTGCGTGACACCCAAAAAACGGCTGTGAGGGAGACTACGTATCAAAGTTCAATATAATATGATGTAGTAGATATGAAAAACGTGAAAAAATAACGCAAATGTTTTTTCACTGTTTGTTCCTCCAAAGAAGGCGTGAAAATATTTGTTTAGGGGTCAGTTGTTACTGATCAACCACTGTTAGTGGTCAGGGATAGCGTAACAGCTGTTACATGGATTCATCCAATGGAGGTTTTTTTTTATTGCCAGTTAGCTTAGTTGGCAACTCTAAGTTGTTTTCGACCAACCTATGATTCTGCACTTTTCAATCTTACCTCTGAACAGGTCTAAAATGATGTTTACTGCTGTAGTTGACTTCCTTCCACCAGGAAATTTGGTACATCTCACGACTTTTTTCCATTTCTCACTACTTTTCACAGCTCTAGGTTCAGAGTTTCACATTTTTTGACTTTTTGTGGGTTGGCAAGTCTGAAGTAATAATAAAACTAATTGCGTTATCCACTGGATAAAGAATTTTATGTCATAGCCACGTGTTCATGCATGTCACGTACATCGTCGCGTACATCAAGATAGTTGTGCCCGCGAAACACTGGAATCTACACTTAAGTCGGCCATCTTGTTTTTTTTTTCTTCAAGTAGTCCTCGAGAAGTATGAGGTGAAAATAGGCTACATGGCTGCTATATTTTGATAAAGAGAGCTACCTTATTGGAGGGACAACCGTCTTAGTTCAAGTCTTTTAAGGTAACATCATTTACAGTGTAACCATGAAAAATGTGCGTGTATACAGACTTCTTTGAACAAACGTCAGCTAATATTCTTATGATCTTTCTTGTGGCTTATCGATCTGTTTTTGACCATAGTTCTCGCTAAGCTTTTCAAATATTTTTTTTTACGAACTGAACCGTATTAATTTAAAATATTTTTTCGGGATTGAATATTCTTAAATTGTATCTTTGTTGTCAGCAAAATATTGCCGTGTGAAGGTATTAAGCTTGTGTACATCAGTGGTTACGTAAGCTTACCAAACAAGGAGTTAACCAATTAATTTTCATCCCTTTCACACCTAACAGTCTGAATAGTTGCCAAAGAAAATTATTTACTGGAAGAAGAAACCTCTCAGGAAAGGACTATCAAAAATGCAAAAGGTCAACCCAGCAAGGTTTAATTTGACCGGTAACACCACAATTTTAAAGTTGAGTCTGTATGATTCCTGCAGACATCACTTTTGTTGCGCTTTTTTCATCGAATCATTGGTTGTTTATTGAAAATATTGTTTTGGATGACAGTGCTATCAACGAGCTTGAGAAACCATGACAACTATGAAAATGTGAAAAGGAAAAAGTAGTTTTAATAAGAAAAAAACTCAAGAGGAAGTTAATCAATAAAAATCAATATCAGAAATCAATCAATATTAATCAATTTAATCTGCCGATTAATAGCAATTGATTTTGGAAACCGATAGAAATCAAAATCACAGAAGAAATTATTTATAGATTATCATCTATTAATAAAATCGATAACAATCATTAGGAATCAATAGTAATCGATAACAAGCAGTAATCTTGAAGTGAATATTCTGAAGCAAGCAACACCCATGAGACCAGCTTTACCTTAAGACATTGATTCAATTTTGCTATAGAAAGAACAGGAAGTGGCTGCAAAGGAAGTGCTATCTGGCATTGATCTGACTGGTTTCAGTATAATATCAAGTTTTTGTTTCTTTGTTAGGGAAAAATATGTCCTTGAATACTTCTTGTACTTTCATTGGTTTGCTGCTGAAAAGAATATTAGACAGTCAATGCTAGCCAGTGGTTTCCCTTCTGCCAAATGTTGCTTTAGTTAGCATTTGGTCAGTTTAGCAGGGGCTCCTTGTGGCCCTTATATGCAGTTGCTTGCTTGCAGTGTTGCCCACTTGCTATATTTGCACAGTGCTGTTTTTCTCCCACGGTGACTCTTTGTCTACCATTCCGCAAATAACTGGTATTTGGAATGTTGGCGTTTGAGGGGAGAGGAAAACTGGAGCACCCAAATAAAAACCTCTCAGAGCAAGAGGGCGAGAACCAGCAACAAATTCAACCAACTTACATGTATGACACTACCTCCAGGACTTGCACCTGGGCCATATTAGTGGGAAGAGAGTTGTCACACACACCACCACACTATCTTTCCTCTCTCTTCCTCATAATTGCAGGCGACAAGAGGAGCCTGCAGCCTATTCTTGGTCAGCGGCACTCTTTTACTGTATCGCGAAGTTTTTCCTGAATCTGTTCACATTCTTAGGTTGCTCATGTTGTACCGACTAATATGCATGGTTTGTGGCTGTGAAGGCCGTGGTGTTAAGTTTAAGGTCCATTTGATGTCACGGTAATCATGTGAATGCACATGCAAGAGATGCAACAATCATTATTACATTCAATTCGCAAGCACACGTAATTCAAGTACACAAGTACTATTAATACTAAATGGGTGACTTTTCGATTCGCCTTGCCGGCGTGGAATCTATTTACCCAGGAAAATGAACATAGAGCCTGATCTCAGTTTAGTGCAGGACAAGTTTTCAGTAAGATATGAGTCTTGGCAAAGGTCTAGAAATCGCATTACCGTAAGTTAATTCAGGTTTCACTGCAGTGCATGGTTTTTATATATTTATAGGTTTCCAAGCATGTTAAGTCACTTGTCAGCCGTTTCCAAGCATATTACATCACTTGTCATCCAAAAGCTTCAATGAGCTTTAAATTCCAGTGGTACTTTAAGCTGTTTCTTTATTTTCTATTGTATACATGTATCAACAACCTTCAGTCATTGAACACAGATTGTATTTTTGAACGAATAATAAGACTTCGTGCAGTCATGACCGTATATGCGCATTACTAACGGTATCACACATTACTGTTTTAATGTATCTTTGCTGGCGAATACAGCTGTCTCTCCTCGCTCCTCACCACTCACAGCCTAATTGTGTCTAAGCAACTATGAATAAAATCGTAAAAAATATTAGTCTTGTGTACTGTGTTGTTCAATCCAGTTTTCATGATCAACAGTGGTTCCTTTTGTTGACACTGAAACTAAAAGGGCTTTCTCTGATTCACCTACACTGTTATAAAAGCAGTTTTCATCAATCAGATCTCCAAGGTATAAGATCCACATGTTTGCCCGCACTTCCTAGCCAGTAGCCACTGCTAGTCTACCACCTACATGTACTGTTTCAAAACAGTAGTCTAGAGTTCTTTCAGTCAAAGTACTATAAAGCACTTTAAAACCTATAAATTTAATTTCCAACCCCTTCTGTGGGGAGTATGGAGATTTTCTGGAACTTTACATTTTTAACTGTGTATGAAACATTACTTGGGGTTTATACAGTGTAGTAATGTATTCTAAGAGAGGCGATATCATTGGAACGTAACAAGTACAGTCAAAACCTGTTAATACAAACACTGAGAAGGCCATAGAAAGTGTCGGTATTGACAGGGTGTGCGTATTAAATGGATTGAATTTAGAGAAAAAGGAAGGGCTTTCTTTTTCCAGGGACAAAACAAACTGTCTATAATAATAAGGTGTCCGAGTTAACAGTAGTCTAGAGTTCTTTCAACATCAACAACAACAACAACAACAAGAAGTTTATTTCAAATAAAATATAGCTTACAAAGCTTGTGCCCACAATTAGTGAAGGCTATTCGAGGCGGGTACAAGAGAAAAGAAAATTCAGTCAAAGTGCTAAAGCACTTTAAAACCTATAAAATATTAATTTTAATTTCTAACCCCTTCTGTGGGGAGTATGGAGATTTTCTGGAACTTTACATTTTCAACTGGGCATGAAACATTACTTGAGGTTTATACAGTGTATTAATGTATTCTAAGAGAGGCGATATCACTGGAACATAACAAGTACAGTCAAAACCTGTTAATACAAACACTGAGAAGGCCATAGAAAGTGTTGGTATTGACAGGGTGTCCTTATTAAATGGGTTGAATTTAGAGAAAATGTGATGGCTTTCTTTTCCCAGGGACAAAACAAACTGTCCATAATATAATGCGGGGTTTGACTGTACGTTAATTATTACTTGATGTGTCCTTTGATATACTGGTTCTGCAAAATAATATTTCCCTTGTGTTATAGACCTGATGTGTGGACTCTAAAATGACAAGTCCTAATAACTTGAGATTTGCTGTGAAACATCTCTATAAGCAGGTAAGAAATTTTATAAGCTGTTGGTAGTTCAGTCCTCAGATTTTGTTGAATGGAAAAGAATAAAGAAAAGTTTTATCAGAACTGGCTTATTTCTTCACAAGGGGCGCTTATTTCTATAATTTCTGCCTAAAGGTAACGTTGTCCTCAAAAACTGGGACATTAAAAACGAAACCCAAATATGAGTGTGTGTGTGTGTGGGAGTCGGGGGGGGGGGGGGGGGGGGGTTGTAGCATGTATTATTTGGCTTTCAACACCCTTCTATGTTCAGAAATGGTCATGTCTTAAACAGCAATAGTGTGAAGCCTGTAAATTATTGATCGTTCTCTCCTCTTCGCATTTTTTCTTCTATTTTGTTTTTGTATCAGGTCCTCTAAACTAGTCTTCTAAGTTATTCTTGCCCAAGTCGAAGTAATCTGTTTAATGCTTTTTGCAAGACCATAGGTCTGAGCACAGATCATAGGTACATGTACATGTAACAACCAATCGCAGTATGCATATTATCCAGTACATTGTATATAAAAAAATTGTTTGCTTATTTTTTGCCGTTTCAGTTATTGTATCTTGGAAGAGATTATCCAGCAGGCGAGCAATACTTCAAGTCGAAACTTAAACGAGCTTTTATAAAACACAGAGAAGAAACGGATCCAGAAAAAATCAAGATGTTAATTGCTAGAGGAGAGTACGTCATCAAGGAACTTGAGGCACTGTACATGTTACGCAAGTATAGAACTTTAAAGCAACGTTACTATGGAGATGAACAAAAGTGACAAAAGCTAATTTAACATAGTGCCTGTAGAGTTTGTGTTATTCCAAGTTTGGTTTGGTTATATTGTCACTGCACATCTGAAGAGTTAACTTGTGTCTATAGTAGACGCACCTTATGAACACCTCTTTTTTATAGAGTAGGGACGGCAGCTTTATTTCTAGCAAAAATTGTGGACATTATTTTGAATGAAGCAAATGCTTGTCAATAGAAAGATTTAGATTCACAGCAAACGGCAGACCCAAGTTGAAAAATTTTCTCAAAATAGAAAATGAGCAGATGGAAACAAAAGCAATTCTTATGGATGAAAATAACGTGAAACTACTTATATTTTTGTTCAAATAAAGAATTGTCAAAGACAAGTGAATGGAAAACTTGGTGACGTGGCAGAAATTTACGTTTGCCGTTTGCCACAAACGCGACTCATAATCTCTCTCATATCAACATGATTTGCTATTGTGGATCGCAGATACTATTTTATGTCTTTCTGCAGCCTGAACTCTTCTTGGAAATAACAGAAAATGCCTAAATGTTAAACGTTAATTTAAAAGGGAGGAAAATGTATGGAATTATTTTATAAGCACATAAATACACAATACAGTTGTACTGTTGTTATGAACACAGTGACCTTTAATCAGTTTAACCAACTGGCTCGCTTAAGTGGAAGGTGGGTGCCTGGGATACCCAGGGGCTTCCACTGTGGCCAGCCAGCCCCTAGAGACAAAACTGCCCCTATGGCTGGCAAATCCCCGCAACCCAGCCATGAGCCCCCATTCCAGGCACCCGTCACACTGATGAAACAGTGGAAGGAAGAAAAACATGGATGAGAGGGGGGAAGACACTAAATGAACCGCTCCACAGAGCACTGCACAAACGTTCGACGAAGAACTCGCAGATCCTAGCCGTGTACAAAGCTACCACAAACCATGTGAGCCTGCACTTATGGGATTGACCGCTGGATACCCGCTAAGCTCGTGGGTCGCTTGACCGCTAAGCTTGTGGACCGCTTGACCGCTTAATTTGTGGACCGCTAAACTTGTGGACTGCTTAACTTCTAAGCTTGTGAACCGCTTGACCGCTAAGCTTGTGAACCGCTTGACCACTAAGCTTATGAACCGCTTGACCGCTAAGCTCGTGGTGGTTAACTTACGGGGGGTGACAGTTCTAACAAGGGCTGTTTCGGGAGAAAAACAAATTTATAGAGTACTAGAGTGATGACGTCATAAAAATGAAATTTCTGAAATTATGGGATTTGTCAGGATATTCTGAAAGATCAATGTCCAAGAGGCCTACTTGCCAAAAATGAGCATTTCGGGGCAAATTGTCTCTGAGATCGTAGCCCAGTTATACTCAGAAAACTCCATACAAACCCTCCTAATTTTTTTTTGGGTCGACCCCAAAAAAATTTAGAAGGGTTTGTATGGAGTTTTGTAAGCATAACTGGGCTACGTTCTCAGAGACAATTTGTCCCCAAATGCTCATTTTTGGCAAGTTGGCCTCTTAGACATTGTTCTTTCAGAATATCCTGACAAATCCCATAATTTCAGAAATTTCATTTTTATGACGTCACACTTTAGTACTCTATTCCAGGAATCCGGAGATTTTGCCGGGAATCGGGAAACCTGGGAAATTTTTCGGGAAATATAAGATATTTTCGGGACATTGAGCAAAGATTTGATAATATATGTTATCAAACAATATATATACAGTGATATGCACCCTGTGTATACGCTGTATTTTATGTATTTTGACACTTGAAAGCAGCTTGACTCCCCATGATATAAAAAGACCAATCAGCAACGTTTCCAACTAAAATAGCTTGAAGTTGGAGTGCGATTGACCACGTGCAATCCCCAGCGGATTGACACAAGAATCGTGCCGGTGCAAGGCACATACTATCAGTATACTTAGCTGAAAGCGATATCCAGAACAATTTCAAAAACCGCACAAAATATAAAATAACATCGACTACTTCTACGCGAAGTCACGCCAATAAAAATAAGCATACAAATGACAATTGATTTAGACAACATTTGGACAGACTTTGTCCTGTCAGAACACTAGAAATGGCGTTTCAGAGCACCAAGATTTCAAAAATTTTCTGGGGGAGCATGCCCTCAGACCCCTATAGTGGCTGGCCTCTTCATCGCTAGCCTGATTCGTTGGTGATTAAAAAAAACACCACGATTTTATATACTTAAGTTGGACAGTCTTTCTGTGTTAACATGATACCCTCAGTGTTCAACTCCTCTAAACGAAAAAATAACTAAGGTTAGATAATTCACAAGTTACATAATTAACAAGAAGCTGCAAAAAATCTCTAATTAAAATTTTAAATTTAAATTGTTAAAACAATTTTGGGAAGTTAAAGATTAAACATGGAGAATGCCACCGAAAAATTCGGGAGGGTCGTCCAAATTTCCGGGAGGACATAAAGTTATTCATAGGACTGCCCAAACAGCCTTTGTTATAGTTGTCACCCCCCGTGTTAACTTAGTTAAATTACATTTAAGCAAATTTAACTAAGTAAGACGATGCAAGTGCCACCCCAGGGGCGTACTGCATGACCATTTAAGTAGGGGTGACCCCCCTATACTGCTTTCCTTGCCTGTGGGCTATGGTTGGCTACATAAGATTGAGCGGGCTTTTAAATACTGGTCGGTTAACTGACAATATCCGGTCAAAAATGGGTATTGTCGAGAGGGAATTGTAAAGGTAAAGGTCCTTATTTAACGTCGGGAACTCATAACAATACTTCAACTGACAATTTGAGATCAAAGGTGCGCTCATTTAATACCCTCTCCCCCTCACCCCCTCTTCCCCCTCCTCCCCTTTCCTCCTCCCCCCCTCCCCCCCCTTCCCCCCCCCCCCCCCCCCCCCCCCCCCCCCCCCCCCCCCCCCCCCCCCCCCCCCCCTCCCCCCACCCACCCCCCCCCTCTCCCCCCCCCCCCCCCCCCCCCCCCCCCCCCCCCCCACCCCCCCCCCCCCCCCCCCCCCCCCCCC
>CALNXI010000060.1:611755-640358 GCA_942486025.1 Porites evermanni | reverse complement strand
TCTCTCTCTTTTGTTTAAAAGCATTTTCTTGGATAATTTTCCCTTTACTTTTAGAGCATCCAGTCATCAATTCTGGCATATTTCGCACTAACCCTGGGTTATCTTAACCCCGCTTTGAAATAAACTACGGACTCTCGCTAATGGAGGTCCCTACAGCGTCCGCTATCAAGGAAGATGACTATAAACCAGAAATGACTCAATCAAAAACTTCCCACAGGCAAGAGGCAAACAGCTGTTACTTGCAAGCGTGACCGGAAGTAGCCACCCTCTCATCGCTCCCCGCTGCTAAGAACGTTCTGCAAGAGATCGTCAGCTGGATCGTGCTCATAAAGAAACATCTCCAGAGGCTGCTGAAACCAAGACGCACTGACGTCACAGCAGCGCTAACCTTTTTCCCAATTAGCCCTACCTGATTGGGACTGCCGTACCTCACCTCCCCTCTGCTGTGCATAAGACTTGACACTTTGTCAGTGAGATTACAAGACACAGGTAAGAAAAGGAAAGGGTTAGGAAGTTTTTTGGGAAAACAAACTTACGACCTTACGTAATAAGTACGCTCACAAAATGAAGTAAACGTTTTCTGTGCGTTAGCTTTGGAACAGAAGTTCTTTTGCTCGCGCGCGGTAAATGCCTATTATGACGCCATTTCAAAGAACAGAGTTGGATCTTTCAGTATGCAGATCATTCGTTGAATGCTACGTATAGATCAGCAATGAAGGCCGGTCCAGTTATAGGGCCCTTCGTTTTTTCCTTTTATATGTTACAAAGCGTTTTTCAGTATTTTAAAGGAAAATGTAGTGGAAAAAGGTAAGAAAGTATCTTCTCGCTTTTCTTTTGAAGACAAAGAATCCTTTTTTCGCGATTAGAGTTAAAAGCAGTTTCAAGGCCAACTGAGACGAGGCGCCTGTTGATCAGTTTCAATAAAAGGATAATGTAACGAGGACAAGCTACTAAAACGATTAAACAGAAGAAGGAGAACTATTCCTGAAGCAGTATTTAGAAACTTGTATTTTGGGTCAAAAAGATCGTGCAACTTTCGGTAATTTTTTACTTTTTGGTATTTACTGTAAGTTGTCTGTTTTCGAAAACAAAAAAAAATCGTCCATGGTAACCGTTTGTAATAATCTTGGTGCTGACCTAAAGGAACGCAGTGTTTGTGAGAGCCTGCCTTCACTTTGGTCAGCAGCTGAGATGCAGACTCGTTCCCAGTCGTCGGAAGATCGCGCTCCGTTCCAAGGCTCCTCGTTTTATTTGGATAGCGCGAACTGACTTGGTGACGAGGCTAGCTGGGGCGTGAAACAGGAGTGCGCGCGCGTGCTGCCTCACGCAAGCAAATAACTGATAACCGAATTAAATTTTCCAGTGTTTTTACTTTGTCAGTGAGATTACAAGACATTTCTAGTGCATCAAGTTTTGTATTCGAAACTTAAAGCTATTTTAGATGAAATATGATCTGTAGCTGATTGTGTTGTGTCTATTTTTATTATCAGAGAAGTTGCAACCGGTGAAATTAAAATTCCAGAATTAACGGAAAAAGGGCCAGTGAAAATAGAACAGGAAAGTCAAAAAGTAAGCTTATGTTTACTGCATGTTAGGAACAACCCACTTTAAGTTATTCTTGCAAACAAGTTTTTGTGCCATTCATTAACTCCCTTATTGGATTATTGACTGTGTGTGGGCCTGTCTGCAATAAGGCTTAGAAACACTGATTTTTTTCTTTAATATTTATGAGGTTTTTGGAACTTGACGGTCCATGTAAACAAATAACGCGCCAGAAAGTAAATAAAATAATTATTAAAGCAGTCGATATCAGTTATAAATCTATTCTCTCCCATTTTGAAGTTTCATTTACAAAACTACCGTCACTTTCAAGTTATATATAGCAAAACGCCAAGTCCTCTTCAACACTCATTTCATAGTCTGATTTATAACTTATTTCATTCATCTTGATTGACTAGTGCCCCGTTAAACGTAGAAGATCAGAAGAGCAGTTAGACAAGATTAAGACAAAGAAACAAAGAAAGTCGATCTCACTGTATAAACTTAAAGCCATCAAGATGATTGGTGAGGGAGCGTTTGGGAAGGTGAGAGACTGTCATAAGAATCAAACAATAATCACAAACAATTCGTAATATTAATTTTCACAAAATTTAGAGCAATTTTCGGCGGATCACCGCGCTACAGTGGCGAGTATCTCGTGGTCAAAACCTAGCGATTTATCAATTATTTGATTAATTACTTAAATAAGTCATTATCTATTTATTAATTTCAAAACTCTTTTAAAGAAGTTGAAAGGCTTTGTTTACTTTCGTTTTTGCTAAGTGTACGCTCTTTTAATTAACAAATAAGCGATTAAAGGTGAATACGATATACACACTGTGTAGAATTCCTTCTTTCTCCAACAAGTGGATGATATCTGGGGCTATTTTTTCGGGTCGGGAAGTAATATGACGTTCTTTGGAAACCCACCGGGTTTGAAAATATATCTGTCAATCTTTTTATAGGTTCGTCTTTGTGAGGACCGTCGCACCAAGAGGCCATACGCGGTAAAGCAGATAATTGAACCTGACCCAAGCAGTGTGGAAGAGAAAGTATTGAGCCTAGCCTCGTCCAGTCCTTTCATAACAAGACTTTGTGAAGAAGTTGAGAACCCGGTATGATACTTTTAAAAATTGCACAAACATTTTTCCTCCTTTTACCCCCGCTATAAACGCCGAAACCCGCCCGCCCGCCCGCAGATGTGGAAAAAATGGCCGACCAATTACATTTACAGCATTCCGACATCTTGACGAACTTGCAGGAAAACAGGGGACTACAAACCCTCCGAAAGATTATGAATTATACCTGTGCTATAAGACTTGATTGAGACGTTTGTGGCCGAGCGTTTAACACCTCAAACTCTGGATCTGAAGGTCCGAGGTTCAAGCCTCGCCAGTCGCGTTGTTTCCCAAGACAAGAAACTTAACCCCATTTTGTTTCTTTTCACCCAGGTGTATAAGTGGGTACCGGCGACATACTGCTGGGGGGTAACCCTGCGATGGACTAGCATCCCATCTAGGGGGGAGTGGCAATACTCCTAGGCTTGCTTCATGCTACGGAAACCGGTATAAGCTCCGACCGTGTGGGTCTTTGGCTCGTGTGCGCCTTTACTTTTTACCTTTATCGGCTCCACTGGACGTTTCTCTCTGTGCCTCATTATCTTTCTCAATTTTGTTCACTATAAGCCAAAAAGAAAATAGTATGTTATGGGTCAACTAATAGCTTCTTTGCATTTTCATATTATAGTACCCTGGCCATTTCATTATACTAGAGTTCGTTGAAGGAGGAGACCTTTTCACTGAATTGGATGAGAATGGATGGCTCAGCGAAAATCGGACGAGGTAATCATAATTCCATATAAAAGTTTTCGAGCAACTGTTAAGAAAACAGTCTATAACAAACGTCACAATAAAAGAAAACACAACAGAATGTAACACATTTGGTCAAGTTTTGCTTTAAACCGAATACCCAATAACGCTTCAGTAAGACACGTTCCATTAGTACTGGGTCGAAATCATCGTAAATTATTCTTGACTGACTCATCGTTTAATAACGACTGGTTCTATCAATTGAGTTCTACCCAATACATGTAACCTTAAAATTAAACTGAGGATGCAAAAACCAGTAAACAAAAAAATTCTGTCAAAAAAAGTGATAGAAACTTCACGCCTTCACCTCACATACGCGGATGTATACAAAAAATGTACCACCTATGGACCAATCCGATGGACCGCTTCGTGAACCCGGTCCATGGACTACCCCTGTGGACCACGCCTAATTTTCGTAGATGAATTTAACCAGAGGTCTAAACACATTTTTGGAACCTTAAATGGACGAAAATGTGGTCAGTTTTTATTATCAGTGGTATGGGCTCCACATATTTTACACTCGCCTACTTTTTTTTCAATTCCATACCAATTGGTTCCCTGCTAGCAGAGGTCTCTCACGGCGAGGCAAAAATGAGAGAAAGGAGAGACCTCTGCTAGCAGGGAAACCAATTGGATGGGTTCGTTTTAGTCTGGTGAAGGAGTCAACATATTTTAGAGGGGCAGAAGTAGGGAGGAAGTAGTATCCTATGCAGTTTGTTTTGCGTTCCCGTTGTGTGAAAATCGAAACAAAAACGGCTGTGTATGAGACTAAGGACGAAATATTGTTTCTCCTCCCAGGCTAAACCAAACTCATGAATGGAATTCAGGAAAAATTTGAGCAAGTGTATAATATGAGGACCCTTTAATCCTGATAATACAGTTAAAATTGACACAGTTTCATCCATTTAAGGTTCCTAAATTTCGTTTAGACCTCTAGATTTTAAAGATTAATCTTCAAAAATTAAGGGTGACCTACCTAGATGGTCCATGGAGCTCATTTAATCTTGCTCAGTAGTGAGACGTAGTATACATACATGTTTTACCTAAAACATCCTATTACTCGTCGTTTATTTTAGGTTTTACACAGCTGAAATCATCACCGGCTTGCAATTTCTACACCAAAAAGGTGTAATACACAGGTGAGTAGAAATTTGAAAACTAGCTGAAATCCACACTTGATGGGTGATTTCGATCGCTTGGCAAACTCAAGATAAAAAAAGCAATGAATTGAGACCGTCGGACCTTCTCAGCCGTAAATCACCTGACTGTACAAAGTAGGTAATCGTTTGCTAGATCATTGTCTACCATGACAGGGCCTGTCTCCTCCGAAGAGGCCTCTTGGTATCGTAGGGAGGACTGGGGAGAGGGAAACAGAAAGTGAGCGGTGGACGATGGGAAGGGGAAAGAGAGAAGGAAGGCCTCGCTCCCACTTTTCCCTCTTCCCGTCGTTCCCCGCACGCTTTGTATTTTTCCATTATTGCTATTTTGTTGGGATACCCACCGGGAGCCTTTGCGGAGGAGAGAGTGACAGGGCTCAGCGTTCTGTATAGTCCTTGCATGGGTGAAGAAAGTTACCTTTATACGAATGATGCAGCTATTTGTCCCTTTTCCTCGAAGATTATGTCGCACCCGGCTTTTGGCTCAGTTTACTTATAAATCAATGTCTTGAATATTTGTGCAATTTGTTTTTATCGTATGACAGGGACTTGAAACCTGAAAACATTTTGCTGACCAAAAAAGGAGACATCAAAATCAGTGATTTTGGGTTGTCCGCTATCATCGATCCAGTTAAACAGGAAAAGATTAACAACGCAGAAATTATCGGGACACCTCGTTACATGGCTCCTGAGGTAAACAGTGGAACTGTAGCGTTAGTTAAGGGGGACGAGTATGGTTAAAAGCATTATTTAGGGGGGAAGATGTTTAAACTTTTAGGAAAATGGGAAATTATTGGATTTTGGGGTTGTTAAAAAATTAAAATATGAAGTGAATAATTAGTAGACAATTACCAGAGAGTCCACCGCCATAACAAGGTGCCTCTGATCCCATTAGTGGACTAACTGGTACGCCTATTCTACCCTAATCAACATCATCTCCCAAAAAACAAACAATAATGCCCCCTTAAGCCCTGTGAACCAAGTGTCTAAATCAGTTTCTTGTGTATCTACTTGGTCAATATCTATTTTATCCCATATCTAGGATCCATTTCAGAACCACCATCCAATATATCCCTTGGAAAATTTAACAGGGTTCTAACAAGGACAGCCAAATTATATTCTGTTAGGGTAGTTTCTGTTGTTTACTTACTGAATCAGTGCTGATAATTAACGCTAAAACAAATGTTTATACAGGCTATTAAATATGGTGTTTTCTTGTACGAGATATATATGTTACAGGTCAAATTTGGTTTCAGGTTAATTTTGATTTGACATAGCTTGGTTAAATCTCAATTTTCTTTGTATCCCGCCCTAGTTCATGAATAATTAGGGCTAGGAAACAAAGGAAATAGAGAACTAACCTACGTCAAATAATTTTAACCTGGATATAATTTTGACCTGTAACATATATACTAATGTTACCTACACTGGAAGAAGGAGGAGCTGCATGTTCAGTTTCCACAAAGCTAACAATACACGACATGATCCACTCACTAAAAAATCGAAAACCTCGTAGTAAGATCTTTTGCTTAGGAGAAGATCGGCTTGTTTTCATGGAATAACATCTTATCGTGCTGATGGTAGCTTAGTGCAAGGTGTTATTTGTTGCAGATTATTTTACTTGACCCATACGACGCAAGTGTGGATTGGTGGGCTCTTGGAGTCATGGTGTTTACGATGCTTACTGGAATGGTTTGTATTTCAAATGTTATTTCAGTTATTTTGTTCTTAACACGAAAAAGGTGAAACTGAACTTAGACTATGATGATGGTAACCTACTTAGTTGACAATGTTATGCTTTGTGTTTACATTTTAGATGCCGTTTGATGCTGAATCGGAGGATGAGTTATTTGATTTGATCGTACATCACTACCCACAGAAACCGGACAAAGTAACAATGTCTGAGCTGTCCATTGACGCCACTGAATTATTCCTACACGTAAGTGTCAAATACATAAATCATACATGAAATGTTATATTCCCTTCATTTTTTACATGTACCAAAATTATTTATGCCAGTCGATAACAATAGAGGCAAGACTTAGTGAAAAAATCCAAAGATTGACTTGCTTCCCCCGGGGTAATCCCCATGACGGATTATACGGGGAGGCTCCGCCAGAAAGGGTTACCGTTTTTAGGATTCAGGTATATTGAAGGCTAGAGAAATCTTTTTTATGTTCGAATGAGTGAAGTACAAATATGACTAGACTAAAACTAGGTCAACGTTGACTTCTGTTACGAAGTAGCATAAAAACATAGCATTTCAATAAACAAAGATCTCTGAGTTGAGAGTAAATAGATCTAAATACCGATATTACAAGACATATCCCCTTTTTTGGATGTTTTCAGTTACTAGAGAAATATCCGCAAGACCGTCTCGGGTATAAAGGAGGCGATTACCCCTGCATCAGAGATCATGCTTTCTTTCACGGCTTTGACTGGAACAGACTGGAGGCGTTGGAACTCGACCGCCCACCTTAAAAAATAAGGTTTGTTTCCTCAATATCGTTAAACAGAATGTTTAAAAAAGCTCGGGTTTACCCGTGCTTTTTCCTTCCGATCCCCGACAATGCAGGGTGTGGTCATTGATTTGTCTCAAACACTCGTCGTCACTAGGTCTTAAGCTCTTGATTTCAGAGGGGCAGTTAACGAAGGTTTCCTCCTACATACATTAGAAACACTTTTTAGGCTACCCAGGGTACTTTTGGATCTCTAGAAATGCATTCAAAGCGGCTCTATCACATTTGCATTTCTTTGGTCATCCTAGGGGAAATTGAATCTTTTCGAAATTACAAGGCCTTTGGAAATCTTAGATAAAAGTTAACGTAAGATAAAAGTTAACGTATTACGAAAGTGATAATTTTTCTGATTCCTTTCTTCATCACAGTTTACGTTTTGAATCCGAAAATTTTAGGTTTCCTTTTTCTACGAAAAATAGCCTAACCTGGCAGGCAGTGAAATGTGAAACATTAAACTTAGGGAATTTATTAGCTGAGCTTCGCAAATTGTACTTGATTAGAACGGTCATCTAGAAATGTTTATCCGTCTTTAAGTAAGAGAAAATTCTAGGAAATATTTGCTTCTCCGAACAGATAATTTACAGAAAACACTGAGTCATTTGCTATTCCCATAAGCCTTTAAAACCTTCTCAGTGTCGTTTATTTGTTGTGCAGAAAACCCGTATATAGCAGGCACCATCATAGTCGGACAGGACACGAGAGTAGATCGCGGAGAACCCAAAATGTTTATGTCGTGCCTTTTATTTCCTACTGTACTGTTGTAATGCCAGGGGTTTTTAAAACTTACCCTTGTTGTTTTTCTTCAAGGTCTGGAATTATGATCAGTACTGGAAACAAGACATTTTTACATGATGATCAGTGTTGTGTGTTGTTCGCCAAGAGAACGACGTTTGTAAAATAAAGGCTTTTCAATTTGTGTCCGATAGTCGTTTGTTTCTTTTTTCAGGTCACTTTCCAAGCGTTGTTCCCTAAACGATTCACAACTTTAGTTATGTTTTAAAGCTTCATAAAAATCCAGTTGATGCAAAAAGTACTTTGATTAAAAGCACTTCTATAGCTTCTTTGGAAATATTTTTTTCCTTTCCGATTATTAAAGCCCCCTCGGGTATAAGTCCCTCTGTTTATAATCCGTTCTCCTAAAACACCCAGCTAACACCCTAAAGGCGACAGTTTCGGTGTGTTCTTCGATTTTACTAGCGAACAGCGTTTGGGCACTTGACGAATCTAAGCTACTATGTGTCAGCAAGAGAGAATGTCAGCTAACGAAAGCGCAATTTGAATATGGCGAAATTATGCCTCCAATCTTGAAATCTTGCTGGCAAGAACTTGAACTTTTCTTAATGTTACTGGAAAGATCCTGAATTTTCAAAATCCTTCCTGCAAGAACTTACATTTGAAATATCTTACCGCCTTGAAATCGTGCCGGAAAGATCTTGAAATTTTCCAAAAATTGCTGACCAGATCTAAAACCCAGACGATCGATTCTGGACGCCATGGATCTCTTGTAACACTCAACTAAGGATAATTAAGTTTTGCACCTCAGCAGAAGACATTGCTCTTCGTAAGACATCTCCCTTTACATACTTTGCATGGTCTTGCTTAGCCCTGGCTGTTTTTTTTTTTCAACGCTTTTCCTTACAACAGTGTGTTTTTAACGCTTTCCTCACATCGTTTGTTCGTATGGTATTAGTATTCTTTACTTTTTTACTAGTTTGGTGTTGTCTTTTATTAGAAGAAAAATATCTCCTGGAAGGAAAATGTTACAAATAGTAAGCTATATATGGTAGTTTAGAAAAGGTGACCACTACCATACTAAAACGAGAACAGAAGATTTTACAATCATAGACGAAAGTTTTGGCACAGCTGTACAGATCTTTTAAATGGAGCTTTTAATTTCAACACACGCCAGACAAAAAAAAAAGTTAGCGCGACTAACAATGCACCTCCTCAGTTCCTTCCCCACCCCCCGGACAGTATTGAAAAAATTACCATTATACTGACCCACAATTTCTTTGATCGTCCAACATTGAATTGGGTCAGCACTCTTTTTGCGAACGCGGTTACTTGTGAATCACATAGGACTGCTGACATGCTTTTACTGTCTCAAGGACATTTGTCCAGGATTGTAGAATGATGTTTTATTTGATACTGAACTCTCCAACGCAAGACGGGATAACATTGCTGCCTATTTTCTACACATGGGAAGGCTGCAAGAGGAAGCCCGACTACTACATAAAGAAAAACACTGCTGCAGTTTAGAGGATATTGAAAGTTGTAAGATTGAGATATCTGGGCCCGGTTCCTTGAAAGATGATTAACTTTAATCCGGGATTAAGCCAAATTTTAAGCATGGTTTTCTTGTCCAAGACCATGTTACTCGAGCTTACAAAATGCTGTTGTGTCTTTACTTCGAAAAACAGAAATGATAACACAAAATCTTACTCTAAGCATTGCATAGAAAGGTAAATACAAAGAGTGGGACAAAATTTTAATCCCCATTAGCGCTAATCGGCCTTTTCAGGAACCGGGCCCCGGTCTTTTGTTTTTGTTTTGCTGATATAAGCCTAATGCTTTTTTGCCGTTCTTGTTGCCGTCGCCGTCGTCGTTGCTTAAGCTCCCTAATAATTGATAGCACTCGTTTTGTGAACCAAAAATCCCGGAGGGTACTTCCTTACATTTGCCTTACGCTTGGTATAGGGTAAGGATTTGGAAAGTCAGACGGCACATCCTCACCACAGATTGCTATGAATACCGCCCCTACCCCCTCCCTAGGGAAAAAACCCAAAGTATTTTATGAACTGGGCTCGTCACAGGCAGCCCAGTTAATAAAATAAAATGTTTAATTGGTTGACACTACCAACCTTCATTCAGGAGACAAAAATGGCTGCGAAGGATACTTTTTGCAAATAGACATTAATAACAAAGACTCCAGCCAATGGACATGTATCGTCTGGCGGTCAGACGGGGTTTGGGGCGCGAGCAAGGGCGAGACACCTTGCCTGCCTGCAGACGTCTGCTATTTCCTTTGTTGCACGCGCAACAACGAAATAGGAGACGTCTGCACGCAGGCAACGAGACACGCGAGTCGAGAGGAAGGAAAAGACAAAAAAAAATTTGTCTGTTGTGTAGGCTGGGTTTAAGGCAAGGATGGCTTGGTTGGGCCATCTTTTCTAGGGTTTTCCAGCTATTGGAAAAAGCCGCAAAAAAGGGGGAAGCATTTTCTGCAGTTGTCCGCAACATTTGGCGACCGCGTGTTTATTTCGGCTACTGGGAACAAACATAAAATTCAAAGATGGCGCGACGCAGGTCCCTTCCAGGATGTTTTTGCATTTTTCGACATCAAGGTTTGTAGCCATCATTTTGCATGATTTAAGAGGAAATAATTTAATTCAACAGTCTTTTGTTACCCTTTTTGTTTCTTTTCTTACTGACGTTTTGATAGGAAGTTGTTTTTTACCCCAACAATTTTCAGCGGCGCGTATGAATGTGCCTGCCCGTATACTTGTTACACGTGCGGTGCATTATAGCATATTGTTTAACCCAGCGGTAGTCCAAAGATTATATTTATATGATATAGTTTCCCCCAGTAGCATTAAACTGTTCTAATTTGACAATATTATTCTTAACCGAAATGTTTTCTTAAGGGCTTCTAAAGGGTAGGGTTGGGAGTAACCCCATGGGGGTAGCCTGCGAATACAGCCGTTTCTCTGTGCTTCTATCTCGCCGCTAGGTACGTTTCGCGGGAGAGACGTCTGCGTCTCAACAACAGAAGTGCCATACTGATGACTTAAGGGGTAATTACATGAGACCGGGACAAACTCAAACTGGTATGAGTTCATATCGGTCTCCATACATTTCTTTCCATGCGTTTACATGAGAGCGGCCTAAAAATGAACTCAGACCGGTCTGACTTCATGTTGGTTGCTAGCCCGACACAAGTTACTTTCTTCCTGGTCTGAGACTGTACCGTTCTCATGTAAAACGGAAACAAATCTCAGACTGGGTCCATAATAGTATGTTTCTTCTTATGGCGTGTCCAATAGCCTTGGGCTAGTGGATTTTACTATAGGGCTAGTGAATTCTGTCCTTAACTTGCCCACCTGGCAAGTGAAATTTTTAAGGAATTCTAATCACAAAAGAACTGTTATCAACCTTGCTCATCATTGGGCTAGTTAAAATAACTTTTGGGCTGGTACATACTAACAACAGCTTGCCCAAATGGCAAGCTGTAAAACTGACTTTCTTCTACACCCTGCCGGAATCTGTTCAGGAGCTCTGATTGGTCAATTTAGTAAATTAAATACAGTCAACCCCCAATAACTCAAACCTTTTAGAGAAATCAAAAAAGGTTCAAGTTATTAGGAATTCGAAGCAAATAAGCAAAAAAGGGGAGGGAATGTAAGTATTGTGCACTTTCACAATGGACACTGAATATGAACTGGAGTGACAAGAAAAGTAAAGACAAGGAATTGACAGAGTTGTTTTGAAATAAATTCAGTGTTTCGGACTTCAGTACAGTGTTACACCATCTATTTTTTTGACATGTCATGTGTTCAAAACATGTTTTGAGTTATCAAGGGTAAAATTATGTACCATAGTACCTGAAAAAAGGAGCATATATCACCATCTTCCTAGCATACCTTGTGCCTATTTCGGGGTGATTGCTTCTTGTCTGTGTGATGAAAACATGAATTTTACTTAGTTTCAGAGAAATTTCCACTGCTTTGAGGATGAGATAAATTAGGTCTTAGCGTAATTTCTCATCTTTCATTAGGAGAACAGAATGATCTCTTGATTAAATTATCCTGTTTTCTGATTTGACCGTGTGACCTTTCTCTTGTTATATGTCGCTGCTTATCTGTTGTATGCACGGTGCAGCTGAAGGTGTTTTTGAATAATTCATTTAGGTAATTAAATGAGGAGTCGATTGAGAATTGAGACAGAAGTCCACTCTATTATACTTTAAACAATCTAAAGAAACCATGCACAATCGACTCCTTTCGACTCCACATTTTGCCAGAAAATTTCATTCTAAAGGTGGAGTATTTTTAGCACTAGCTTTTATGATGAGAGACAAGTTCCTGCTGCACAAGGAGTGCATTTGGTAATAGATGGGAGATTACTGTAACTACTGTAGTAGTTCGTTTTGGAGGGTTGTCCAATACTCACAAATAGACTCCATTGGTGTTAGTGGTGATAAGAAGGCTGTCCATTGGTACCAATGGTAGGATTGGTACCAACAGAAAAGGATGTCATTCCAATGGTTGTATTAGTTAATATGCATCTCATTAAGGGAACTTAGATTATTTTCGCCTGCAACCTAGCTGGGTACAGGGCAATTCCAATGGTCCATTGGTACCAATGGTTCAATTGGTACCAATAAAAAATGATGTCATTCCAGTGGTTCTGTTGGAGAATATGCATTTCATTAAGGGTACTTAGATTGTTTTCTCAATTGTGGCCTGGCTGGGTGCATGGCAATTCTGATGGTCCATTGGTACCAATGGTATGATTGGTGCCTATAGAAAATGATGTCATTCCAGTGGTTCTGTTGGAGAGTGTGCATTTCATTAAGGGGAATTAGAATAATTTATCGTGTGGCTGGGCTGGGTACAGGGCAATAGACCTTTTTACCGATACGACGGCCATATTGAATTAATTCGATTTAAGGAGTATTATAGGATGCCCAGGGGGCATGTGCACATTTAGTTTGTATTTTTGGGTGCTTTTTGGGACATTTTTTCTTAATGTTTTCTTAGAATAAGATTGTAATGGGAAAAAATATCCTTGTGCCGTGTTTGAATGTAATAATGATCGCTTTTTTCTAGTTTAGTATTAGAAATATGGTCTTTCACTGTATATTAACTCAGGAAAAAGGCGATCATTATTACATCCAAACACGGCACAAGGATCTTTTCAGGGGCACCCAACGCCAGTATTTCGGAAAATATCTGTTCAGAAGACGATTTGAGATTTTCAGAACATTTGTTGTAAAATTTCTTGCTTGCCTGCCTCTCCTAGGATTTTCAAACATCTATAAAATGGTATAATTGCCCATTTTTAACGGATTTTTACCCTAAAAAGGTCACCTAGAATTTTCGGGAGCCTTTTTTCTGGCTGAAATTTTCGAAAAGGTAAGTTTTGATCCCTATAATTTTTGGATCATTAGACTTTCAGCTAGGAAATCCAAACAGATGAAAAATTTTTAGGGGATAAGAATATGCTAATAACTACAGTTGAAATACTAAAATACGTTTAACAATGCTTTGTTTAAGTTTGAACTATATTCTCGTTCGGTGCCCCCGATTTATAACGAGCTGATTAACAGTATCAGACAGTATGGTGGGTGAAATACACTCACTGTTCAGTGTACGGAGTCTAGTGATTCAAGTCCATTTTAAAAGCGGCTTAACAGCTTCAATTGTATTTTCTTTCTGTCTAGATCAAACATAATGGAACAAGCGGCAGATGGCAAAAGGCCAGGTATAGACAAACGATTTGATTTTTTTGTTGGATGCTGTGATTATTTTTTATATTTGCCAGACTTGAACAAAACATCAGAATATATATATATTTTTGACTACAAATTATAAAAAAATTGGTTAGATTGGGGAGTGATGAACACCATTACAAAATTTCAGATAGGAAAGGTACACCAGTTAATGAATGGACTTCTACCATTTGGAAAAAATAATTAACCTTTCTCCATGAGTCATCAAAAAAATTGACAGTCTATTTTTATTCAACTTAAAAAAACATGAGAGCTGTTGAGATATAGTCAACTTCCACTGTACAATAATATAACCGCATGCCAGAATGTTGCTTGCCCGTTCTCCACCATAGCCCACACTACTTTATTCTAAGTAAGTACCTTCAGAGGGACAAAGAAGAGCACTGCCCATAATAGCATCTGATAAGTCTCAGTTTTGGTCTCCAAAATTAAAGGTGAGGCATAATGATTAGTGCTCTTCAGTCTGCCTGTTATATACTGTGAATCCTCTATTACCCTCCCCCCCCCCTCTCAAATAAGCCCCCTCCCTCTAATAAGCTCCCCCCCCTTTTCAGGGAAAGAAAGTTAATAAGTCCCCCTCCCCTCCCCTAATTATTCTTCACTAATAAATGATAGACTGTATTAATCAATCAAGACTGTAAAACTTCGTGTGGACTGATCCCGGATGGTTTATTTACCAACTGTAAGTTCGATTTTGATCACCCTGATCTCTGGCTGCATGACCTAAAACCTCTTGTACTTGAGCTTTTCCACTTTGTATTCTAGTTCTTCATGGAGAATTGATACCATCATGGTTTCAAAATTAAATAAGCACCTCTCTCAAATAAGTCCCCCCATCAGGTTGAAACAAATAAGCCCCCTCCCCCTAGGGGGGGGGGGGGGTCTAAATAGAGGATTAACGGTGAACCCCAATGAAATACCAGGTGAGCTTTCACGCAAAAACATGATATCTTTACACATGAAAATGACGTGTTATTTTCACATATCACCATTGCTATGGCTACATAATAGATCGTGCCTTTCACAGCTAAAAAAATATTGAAGTGAAATGGTTTGGTATTTCACATGGCCATGCAGTATCCTCTATTTCTTTAATGAACTAGACTAGCTATTGACTGCTATCTATCTATATCTTTTTCAGAACCCATTGATCCCGATGGGGACTGGCTTGATCAAGCCATAGCGCTAGGCAGGGAAGACGATAGGCAGGAAGAATAAAGAAGAAGAAGAAGAAGAAGAAGAGAGAGAGAGAGGGAAGAAGAGTGGATAGGAAATGGAAGGAGAGAACGAGAAGGAGGAAGAAGATATGAAAGCGTGGGCTGTCTGTCCGCAAATGAGGCAAAGGGCAACTGACAGAAGGAGCCAGAGAGATGATGAAAGGGGTAAGAGAGAATAAAATTAATGATGTAGATTATAGACTGTGGTTAATGATGGTTAACTCCATTCTTATAAAATAATGTAAATGCGTTCCATCTATTGTGTCAGAAAAATTATTAATGATCAACAAACTATCAGAAACTATAATAGGACTAATGGTCAGTGTAGCTGATTTCTGTTTCAAATGTGAAAGTCACAGAAACTCTACTATGCATCAAGAGAGAACACTATGCAGGACCATGGAAGTAGTGTCTGGATCTGGAGTTCAGGGTGGACAATCTAGTCAGCATATTTTATATTTCTATCCTAGCATTTAACTACAGCCAGCTGCCGATAATTCAAACTTTCTAGGGTTACAAAAATGTTCATTTCTGTCTAATTTCCATAAATGCCTTTTTTTCCTTACCAAAAACATCTCTTGTTCATTTATCTTTGTTTTTTCTTTTTTTCAGTCAGATGTCACAAGTGCAGGAAGCTTGGGCACAAACATGCCCAGTGCCCTGGAAAAACCGAACCAGGGGAACCTAAGAAAATTATTAATTATTTTTATTTTAATAGAACTCTGGATAATGCAAAATTTCAATAAATTAATGAAATTTTGCATTATCAAGATGGTTACTACTGTATTTCCTTGAGTACTCTGCCCAAAGACTCAAAATCAATGCAAAATGTCAAGATTAATAAACAATCTTGGGTTGAATTAACAGCATAATGTTTTAATAACATGGTGGCAGATAGTCTGGCTGGTAGAGTGTTTCACGGAAATATGGTCATAACCTTTTAGAATAGACCTTTTGATCTTTTATCAAATTATCGTAACAAATTTTTAAAAAATAAATAAATAAACATTCCAAAATTTTGGACTTAAAAAGGTTACACTTTTGATTTCCAGCTGACTGCATGGTATTGACTTTTTCAGTATGATTTATATTAAACTTAGGGTGCTTTCCATTTGTCAGAGCTGACCGGCTAGCCCATTCCCAACGTATCTTAATCAAAACTAACCATCCAGATCAGTCAAATCCTAAATATTATGCACAAAGGAGATGGTTTTTCAGCAAAATCTCATAGAAAGATTTCTCATGGAATCTCATGAAATCTCATTGAAAGCGCCCTTAAATTATATTGTTTCGTTTAGTGCAATGTTGCTAAGAAAGATTCAGCTAAGCTCATTTTTGGGTCAACAATTTGTCAGATTGGTTGACCCAAAAATGAGTTTTTACAAATCTTTCTCAGCAACATAATTGCAAAAAAAGATAAAGATAAAATAAAATTTTGGACTTAAAAAGGTTATACTTTTGATTTCTAGCTGACTGCATGGTATTGACTTTTCAGTATGATTTATATTAAACTTAGGGCACTTTCCCTTTGTCAGTAAAATGAGAATGTCACTTTTAATCAAAACTAACCATCCAGATCAGTCAAATCCTAAATATTATGCACAAAGGAGATGGTTTTTCAGCAAAATCTCAAGCAAGACCTCTAACACCACTTTTCCCATGATGAAACGTATTTTTGTAAATAAAGTGGTCATCATGTCCTTGGAGTTACAACTATTTTAATCGATTTCGCTTTGTTGATGTAACCATAGATTCTGCAGAAATTGTTTTACCTGAGAAACCCTTTTAAAGGATTGGTTGCAAACGTTCATTGTTTTATTCAGAGCCTTGTGCAAAAAGAAGCGTGTCTCAAATTGCTGAAGTTAATAATGCCAATGGGCATCTAGCACCTGCTCGGAAGAGAACTCGCCAATGCCTAATCGTGACGCCAAACAATACTAAAACAATAATTGGAAGAATGACTTGTCATTGTTTCCTGCGACCAATTAGGAGAGACTTAACGAGCAGCTTCTACACTGCCCATGCCAATGCGTTCTTTGTTCATTGTTTAAGTGCATTTATCTCCTCTAGCCATTTTGCAGGCACTGCTTTCAAATCATCACAGGCAAGTACCTACCACGTATACGTTAAAAGAAGTGGACACATGATGGAGCCCTGTGGGAGACGAAACCAAAGTTCAAAGATTTCGAAATACGATCGGAGCCCCAACTCTGGCCCCGCGGACACCCCGATAATATGGACAGCAGCTAAATCCCAGGCAAAAATATATTACAAGACCCAGTTGTTGAAAAGCCGATTAGCGCTAACCCATGGATAAATTTTAACTCAGGTCCCAGTTCTTTAAAGGCCGATTAACGTTAACCCAGACCCGGTTTTCTCTCTCTTTTGTTTAAAAGCATTTTCTTGGATAATTTTCCCTTTACTTTTAGAGCATCCAGTCATCAATTCTGGCATATTTCGCACTAACCCTGGGTTATCTTAACCCCGCTTTGAAATAAACTACGGACTCTCGCTAATGGAGGTCCCTACAGCGTCCGCTATCAAGGAAGATGACTATAAACCAGAAATGACTCAATCAAAAACTTCCCACAGGCAAGAGGCAAACAGCTGTTACTTGCAAGCGTGACCGGAAGTAGCCACCCTCTCATCGCTCCCCGCTGCTAAGAACGTTCTGCAAGAGATCGTCAGCTGGATCGTGCTCATAAAGAAACATCTCCAGAGGCTGCTGAAACCAAGACGCACTGACGTCACAGCAGCGCTAACCTTTTTCCCAATTAGCCCTACCTGATTGGGACTGCCGTACCTCACCTCCCCTCTGCTGTGCATAAGACTTGACACTTTGTCAGTGAGATTACAAGACACAGGTAAGAAAAGGAAAGGGTTAGGAAGTTTTTTGGGAAAACAAACTTACGACCTTACGTAATAAGTACGCTCACAAAATGAAGTAAACGTTTTCTGTGCGTTAGCTTTGGAACAGAAGTTCTTTTGCTCGCGCGCGGTAAATGCCTATTATGACGCCATTTCAAAGAACAGAGTTGGATCTTTCAGTATGCAGATCATTCGTTGAATGCTACGTATAGATCAGCAATGAAGGCCGGTCCAGTTATAGGGCCCTTCGTTTTTTCCTTTTATATGTTACAAAGCGTTTTTCAGTATTTTAAAGGAAAATGTAGTGGAAAAAGGTAAGAAAGTATCTTCTCGCTTTTCTTTTGAAGACAAAGAATCCTTTTTTCGCGATTAGAGTTAAAAGCAGTTTCAAGGCCAACTGAGACGAGGCGCCTGTTGATCAGTTTCAATAAAAGGATAATGTAACGAGGACAAGCTACTAAAACGATTAAACAGAAGAAGGAGAACTATTCCTGAAGCAGTATTTAGAAACTTGTATTTTGGGTCAAAAAGATCGTGCAACTTTCGGTAATTTTTTACTTTTTGGTATTTACTGTAAGTTGTCAGTTTTCGAAAACAAAAAAAAATCGTCCATGGTAACCGTTTGTAATAATCTTGGTGCTGACCTAAAGGAACGCAGTGTTTGTGAGAGCCTGCCTTCACTTTGGTCAGCAGCTGAGTCGCAGACTCGTTCCCAGTCGTCGGAAGATCGCGCTCCGTTCCAAGGCTCCTCGTTTTATTTGGATAGCGCGAACTGACTTGGTGACGAGGCTAGCTGGGGCGTGAAACAGGAGTGCGCGCGCGTGCTGCCTCACGCAAGCAAATAACTGATAACCGAATTAAATTTTCCAGTGTTTTTACTTTGTCAGTGAGATTACAAGACATTTCTAGTGCATCAAGTTTTGTATTCGAAACTTAAAGCTATTTTAGATGAAATATGATCTGTAGCTGATTGTGTTGTGTCTATTTTTATTATCAGAGAAGTTGCAACCGGTGAAATTAAAATTCCAGAATTAACGGAAAAAGCGCCAGTGAAAATAGAACAGGAAAGTCAAAAAGTAAGCTTTTGTTTACTGCATGTTAGGAACAACCCACTTTAAGTTATTCTTGCAAACAAGTTTTTGTGCCATTCATTAACTCCCTCCTATTGGATTATTGACTGTGTGTGGGCTTGTCTGCAATAAGGCTTAGAAACACTGATTTTTTTCTTTAATTTTTTGAGGTTTTTGGAACTTGACGGTCCATGTAAACAAATAAAACGCCAGAAAGTAAATAAAATAATTATTAAAGCAGTCGATATCAGTTATAAATCTATTCTCTCCCATTTTGAAGTTTCATTTACAAAACTACCGTCACTTTCAAGTTATATATAGCAAAACGCCAAGTCCTCTTCAACACTCATTTCATAGTCTGATTTATAACTTATTTCATTCATCTTGATTGACTAGTGCCCCGTTAAACGTAGAAGATCAGAAGAGCAGTTAGACAAGATTAAGACAAAGAAACAAAGAAAGTCGATCTCACTGTATAAACTTAAAGCCATCAAGATGATTGGTGAGGGAGCGTTTGGGAAGGTGAGAGACTGTCATAAGAATCAAACAATAATCACAAACAATTCGTAATATTAATTTTCACAAAATTTAGAGCAATTTTCGGCGGATCACCGCGCTACAGTGGCGAGTATCTCGTGGTCAAAACCTAGCGATTTATCAATTATTTGATTAATTACTTAAATAAGTCATTATCTATTTATTAATTTCAAAACTCTTTTAAAGAAGTTGAAAGGCTTTGTTTACTTTCGTTTTTGCTAAGTGTACGCTCTTTTAATTAACAAATAAGCGATTAAAGGTGAATACGATATACACACTGTGTAGAATTCCTTCTTTCTCCAACAAGTGGATGATATCTGGGGCTATTTTTTCGGGTCGGGAAGTAATATGACGTTCTTTGGAAACCCACCGGGTTTGAAAATATATCTGTCAATCTTTTTATAGGTTCGTCTTTGTGAGGACCGTCGCACCAAGAGGCCATACGCGGTAAAGCAGATAATTGAACCTGACCCAAGCAGTGTGGAAGAGAAAGTATTGAGCCTAGCCTCGTCCAGTCCTTTCATAACAAGACTTTGTGAAGAAGTTGAGAACCCGGTATGATACTTTTAAAAATTGCACAAACATTTTTCCTCCTTTTACCCCCGCTATAAACGCCGAAACCCGCCCGCCCGCCCGCAGATGTGGAAAAAATGGCCGGCCAATTACATTTACAGCATTCCGACATCTTGACGAACTTGCAGGAAAACAGGGGACTACAAACCCTCCGAAAGATTATGAATTATACCTGTGCTATAAGACTTGATTGAGACGTTTGTGGCCGAGCGTTTAACACCTCAAACTCTGGATCTGAAGGTCCGAGGTTCAAGCCTCGCCAGTCGCGTTGTTTCCCAAGACAAGAAACTTAACCCCATTTTGTTTCTTTTCACCCAGGTGTATAAGTGGGTACCGGCGACATACTGCTGGGGGGTAACCCTGCGATGGACTAGCATCCCATCTAGGGGGGAGTGGCAATACTCCTAGGCTTGCTTCATGCTACGGAAACCGGTATAAGCTCCGACCGTGTGGGTCTTTGGCTCGTGTGCACCTTTACTTTTTACCTTTATCGGCTCCACTGGACGTTTCTCTCTGTGCCTCATTATCTTTCTCAATTTTGTTCACTATAAGCCAAAAAGAAAATAGTATGTTATGGGTCAACTAATAGCTTCTTTGCATTTTCATATTATAGTACCCTGGCCATTTCATTATACTAGAGTTCGTTGAAGGAGGAGACCTTTTCACTGAATTGGATGAGAATGGATGGCTCAGCGAAAATCGGACGAGGTAATCATAATTCCATATAAAAGTTTTCGAGCAACTGTTAAGAAAACAGTCTATAACAAACGTCACAATAAAAGAAAACACAACAGAATGTAACACATTTGGTCAAGTTTTGCTTTAAACCGAATACCCAATAACGCTTCAGTAAGACACGTTCCATTAGTACTGGGTCGAAATCATCGTAAATTATTCTTGACTGACTCATCGTTTAATAACGACTGGTTCTATCAATTGAGTTCTACCCAATACATGTAACCTTAAAATTAAACTGAGGATGCAAAAACCAGTAAACAAAAAAATTCTGTCAAAAAAAGTGATAGAAACTTCACGCCTTCACCTCACATACGCGGATGTATACAAAAAATGTACCACCTATGGACCAATCCGATGGACCGCTTCGTGAACCCGGTCCATGGACTACCCCTGTGGACCACGCCTAATTTTCGTAGATGAATTTAACCAGAGGTCTAAACACATTTTTGGAACCTTAAATGGACGAAAATGTGGTCAGTTTTTATTATCAGTGGTATGGGCTCCACATATTTTACACTCGCCTACTTTTTTTTCAATTCCATACCAATTGGTTCCCTGCTAGCAGAGGTCTCTCACGGCGAGGCAAAAATGAGAGAAAGGAGAGACCTCTGCTAGCAGGGAAACCAATTGGATGGGTTCGTTTTAGTCTGGTGAAGGAGTCAACATATTTTAGAGGGGCAGAAGTAGGGAGGAAGTAGTATCCTATGCAGTTTGTTTTGCGTTCCCGTTGTGTGAAAATCGAAACAAAAACGGCTGTGTATGAGACTAAGGACGAAATATTGTTTCTCCTCCCAGGCTAAACCAAACTCATGAATGGAATTCAGGAAAAATTTGAGCAAGTGTATAATATGAGGACCCTTTAATCCTGATAATACAGTTAAAATTGACACAGTTTCATCCATTTAAGGTTCCTAAATTTCGTTTAGACCTCTAGATTTTAAAGATTAATCTTCAAAAATTAAGGGTGACCTACCTAGATGGTCCATGGAGCTCATTTAATCTTGCTCAGTAGTGAGACGTAGTATACATACATGTTTTACCTAAAACATCCTATTACTCGTCGTTTATTTTAGGTTTTACACAGCTGAAATCATCACCGGCTTGCAATTTCTACACCAAAAAGGTGTAATACACAGGTGAGTAGAAATTTGAAAACTAGCTGAAATCCACACTTGATGGGTGATTTCGATCGCTTGGCAAACTCAAGATAAAAAAAGCAATGAATTGAGACCGTCGGACCTTCTCAGCCGTAAATCACCTGACTGTACAAAGTAGGTAATCGTTTGCTAGATCATTGTCTACCATGACAGGGCCTGTCTCCTCCGAAGAGGNAGGGCACATTTTGTAATTTTTCTTTAGCGCCGAAGAGAAAAATTTATAAAACGTCTATGAAACATTTAAAAATACATAAATTCCCTTTCAATAGCGTAATTTCCTTGGCCATAGAGTGCAAAATGTACCTGAAAATTCAGCAAAATCTTCGCTGACTTGGTTGCATTTCAAAACAGACCATGGGCTCCTCCGTGAAGAAAACAAGGTTGAATAGAGTACTAAAGTGTGACGTCATAAAAATGAAATTTCTGAAATTATGGGATTTGCCCTGATATTCTGAAAGAACAATGTCCACAAGGCCTACTTGCCAAAAATGAGCATTTGGGGGCAAATTGTCTCTGAGATCGTAGCCCAGTTATGCTTACAAAACTCCATACAAACCCTTCTAAAAATTTTTTGGGTCGACCCAAAAAAAAATTAGAAGGGTTTGTATGGAGTTTTCTGAGTGTAACTGGGCTACGATCTCAGAGACAATTTGCCGCAAAATGCTCATTTTTGGCAAGTAGGCCTCTTGGACATTGTTCTTTCAGAATATCCTGACAAATCCCATAATTTCAGAAATTTCATTTTTATGACGTCATCACTTTAGTACTCTATTCTTCGAAGGACGATTCCTTGATGAAAAGCTTCCCTTTCTCCACGAAAAGGAAGCTGAGCATTCTTTTGAACTTTCTCTTTCCATTTTTTGTCTTTTAACGGTGTATTTTTAACCTTGAAATGCAAAACTCTTGTCTTAAAACATCTGCATGGTGATCGCTCAGCAGCCATTTTGCTGAAAATGGATATCCATCACTAAGGTTTCCAAATATGGTCAAAATGAATATTCACAAGCATTGAACGCGAGTTACACGTTTCAACCCCTTATGGGTTTCTGGTTCTACTCAATACATGTAACCTTAACATTGAACTGAGGATGCAAAAACCAGTAAACAAAATAATTCTGTCAAAATAAGCGATAGAAACTTCACCTCACATAGGTGGACGTATACAAAAAATGTACCACCTATGGACCAAGCCGATGGACCGCTTCGTGAACCCGGTCCGTGGACTACCCCTGTGGATGACCACGCCTAATTTTCGAACATGAATTTGACCAGAGGTCTAAGCAAATTTTTCGGAACCTTAAATGGACGAAAATGTGGTCAGGTTTTATTATCAGTGGTATGGGATCCTCATATTTTACACTTGTTTATTTTTTTTCAATTCCATACTATTTGAATATAATAGGTTCGTTTTAGTCTGGTGAAGGATTCAACCTATTTTAGAGGAACAGAAGTAGGGAGGAAGTAGTATCCTACGCAGTTTTTTTGTGTTCCCGCTGCTTGAAAATCGGCTGTGTTTGAGACTAAGAAAAAAATCGTAAGACGCAGTGTATTACTTAAAACATCCTATTGCTCGTCTATTTGTTTTAGGTTTTACACTGCTGAGATCATCGCTGGATTACAATTTTTACACCAAAAAGGTGTCATTCACAGGTGAGTAGAAAAATGAGAAGTAGCTGAAATTCACATTTGGTTGGTGATTTCGATCACTGACGTATTAATATGGCAAAGATAAAAAAAAACAATGAATTGATACCGTCGGACCTTTATTTTGCGGCCTCCTCAACGGCCAACAGTCACGTACATATATCGGGGCGGGCAAAAATTGTCAGCTGTAAATCACCTAACTGTACAAAGGAGGTAATCGTTTGCTAGATCATTGTCTGTCACGACAGGGCCTCTCTCCTCCGCAGAGGCCTCTTTGCATCGGGGGACGATGGGAAGGGGAAAGAGAGAAGCGAGGGCCTAAGCTAGGCCTCGCTCCCGCTTTTTCTCTCTTCCCATCGTCCCCCGAGCGCTTTCTATTTTTCCATTATTGCTATTTTTACTGGGATACCCAGCGGGAGCCTTCGCAGAGCTAGGAGAGAGTGACAGGGCTCAGCGTTCTGTACAGTCCTTGCATGGGTGAAGAAAGTTAACTTTATAATTATGCGGCTATTTATCCCTTTCCCTGGAAGATTATGTCGCACCACTTTTGGCTAGGTTTACTTAAAAATCAATGCCTTTAATATTTGTGTAAATTTTTATTTATCGTATGACAGGGACTTGAAACCTGAAAACATTTTGCTGACCAAAAAAGGAGACATCAAAATCAGTGATTTTGGGTTGTCCGCTATCATCGATCCAGTTAAACAGGAAAAGATTAACAACGCAGAAANTTATGTCGCACCACTTTTGGCTAGGTTTACTTAAAAATCAATGCCTTTAATATTTGTGTAAATTTTTATTTATCGTATGACAGGGACTTGAAACCTGAAAACATTTTGCTGACCAAAAAAGGAGACATCAAAATCAGTGATTTTGGGTTGTCCGCTATCATCGATCCAGTTAAACAGGAAAAGATTAACAACGCAGAAATTATCGGGACACCTCGTTACATGGCTCCTGAGGTAAACCATGGAACTGTAGCGTTAGTTAAGGGGGACGAGTATGGTTAAAAGCATTATTTTTGGTTGATTTCCACCCCTTTTCTTAAATATCTAGCAAGCCAAGATTTTATTCAATCAAAAAAATGACTCAGTTATGTTACAGTCCTTCGAATGTTTTTAATGTATAAAATTTAGGGGGGAAGATGTTTAAAATTTTGGGAAAATGCATGGAAAATATTGGATTTGGGGGGTTGTTAAAAATTAAAATATGAAGTGAATAATTAGTAGACAAATACCAGATAGTCCACCACCACAACAAGGTGCCTCTGATCCCATTAGAGGACTAACTGGTTCACCTATTCTACCCAGTAATCAGCATCATTTCCCAAAAAACAAACCGTAATCCCCCCTTAGGCGCTGTGAACCAAGTGTCTAAATCAGTTTCTCGTGTAGCTGCGTGGTCAATAGTATTTTATCCCAGATCTAGGACCTATTTCAGAACCTCCATCCAAAATATCCCTGGGAAAATTTAAGAGGGTTCTAACAAGGACAACCGAATTATATTCTGTTAGGGTAGTTTCTGCTTTTTACTTACTGAATCAGCGCTGATAATTAACGCTAAAACAAATCTTTATACAGGCTATGAAATATGAGTTTTTCTTGTAAGAGATATATATCTGTTACAGGATATATTCTAATGTTACCTACAGTGGAAGAAAGAAAAGCTGCATGTTCAGTTTCCCACAAAGCTAACAATACATGGCATGATTCATTCATTAAAAAATCACAAACCTCATAGTTAGATCTTTTTTTAGGAGAAGCTCGGCTTGTTTTCATGGAATAACATCTTATCGTGCTGATGTTAGCTTAGTGCAAGGTGTTATATTATTTGTTGCAGATTATTTTACAGGACCCATACGACGCATGTGTGGATTGGTGGGCTCTTGGAGTCATGGTGTTTACGATGCTCACTGGAATGGTTTGTATATTTCAAATGTTATTTCAGTTATTTTCAGGTTCTTAACACGAAAAAGGTGAAACTGAACTTAGACTATGATGATGGTAACCTACTTAGTTGACAATGTTATGCTTTGTGTTTACTTTTCAGATGCCGTTTGATGCTGAATCGGAGGATGAGTTATTTGATTTGATCGTATATCACTACCCACAGAAACCGGACAAAGTAACAATGTCTGAGCTGTCCACTGACGCCACTGAATTATTCCTACACGTAAGTGTCAAACACATAAATCATACATGAAATGTTATATTCCCTTCATTTTTTACATGTACCAAAATTATTTATGCCAGTCGATAACAATAGAGGCAAGACTTGGTGAAAAAAATCCAAAGATTGACTCCCTACCCCCGGGGTAATCCCCATAACGGATTATACGGGGTGGCTCCGCCAGAAAGGGTTACCGTTTTTAGGATTTAGGTATATTGAAGGGTAGAGAAATCTTTTTTATGTTCGAATGAGTGAAGAACAAATATGACTAGACTAAAACTAGGTCAACGTTGACTTCTGTCACGAAGTAGCATAAAAACATAGCATTTCAATAAACAAAGATCTCTGAGTTGAGAGTAAATACCGATATTACAAGACATATCACATTTTTCGGATGTTTTCAGTTACTAGAAAAATATCCGCAAGACCGTCTCGGGTATAAAGGAGGCGATTACCCCTGCATCAGAGATCATACTTTCTTTCACGGCTTTGACTGGAACAGACTGGAGGCATTGGAACTCGACCGCCCACCTTAGAAATAAGGTTTGTTTCCTTAAAATCCTTAAACAGAATGTTTAAAAAATCTCGGGTTTTATCCCTCGGGTTTTACCCGTGCTTTTTCCTTCCGATCCCCGACAATGAAGGGTGTCACTAGGTCTTAAGCTCTCGATTTCACAATTCCTCCTACATACATTAGAAACACTTTTTAGGCTATCCAGGGTACTTTTGGATCTCTAGAGATGCATTCAAAGCGGGTCTATCAAATTTGCATCTCTTTGGTCATCCTAGGGGAAATTGAATCTTTTTCGAAATTACAAGGCCTTCGGATTTAGTAACCCAAAAATCTTAGATAAAAGTTGACGTATTACGAAAGTGATAATTTTTCTGATTCCTTCCTTCATTACAGTTTACGTTTTGAATCCGAAAATTTTAGGTTTCCTTTTTCTACGAAAAATAGCCTAACCTGGCCGGCAGTGAAATGTGAAACATTAAACTTAGAACTTAGGGAATTTATTAGTTGAGCTTCGGAAATTGTACTTGATTAGAACGGTCATCTAGAAATGTTTATCCGTCTTTAAGTAAGAGAAAATTCTAGGAAATATTTGCTTCTCCGAACAGATAATTTACAGAAAACACTGAGTCGTTTGATATTCCCATAAGACTTTAAAGTCTTCTCAGTGTCGTTTATTTGTTGTGCAGAAAAACCCGTATATAGCAGGCACCATCATTTAGTTCGGACAGGACACGAGAGTAGATCGGGGAGAACCCAAAATTTTTATGTCGTGCCTCATATTTCCTACTATACTGTTGTAATGCCAGGGGTTATTAAAACTAACCCGAGCTGTTTTTCTTAAAGGTCTGGAATTATGATCAGTACTGGAAACAAGACATTTTTACATGATGATCAGTGTTGTGTGTTGTTCGGCAAGAGAACGACGTTTGTAAAATAAAGGCTTTTCACTTTGTGTCCGATAGTCTTTTGTTTCTTTTTTAAGCTCACTTCCCAAGCGTTGTTCGCTAAATGATTCCCAACCTTAGTTATGTTTTAAAGCTTTATAAAAATCCAGTTGATGCAAAAAGTACTTTGATAAGAAGCACTTCTATAGCTTCTTTGGAAATGTTTTTTTCCTTTCCGATTATTAGACCCCCCTCGGGTATAAGCCCCTCTGTTTATAATCTTTTATGATTTCTCCCAAAAGACCCAGCTAACACCCTAAAAGCGACAGTTTCGGTGTGTTCTTCGATTTTACTAGCGAACAGCGTTTGGTCACTTGACGAATCTAAACTGTGTCAGCTAACGAAACCGCAATTTGAATATGACGAAATTGTGCCTCCAATCTTGAAATCCGGCAGCTTGCTGACAAAAGCTTATGAACTTTTCTTAATCTTACCGGCAAGATCCTGAATTTTCAAAATCCTTCCTGCAAGACCTCAAATATGAAATATCTTACCGCCTTGAAATCGTGCCGGAAAGATCTTGAAATTTTCCAAAAATTGCTGAACAGAGCTAAAACCCAGACGATCGATTCTGGACGCCATGGATCTCTTGTAACATTCAACTATAAGGATAATTAAGTTTTGCGATCAGATTAAGTGGCACCTCAGCATAAGGCATTGCTTTTCGTAAGACATCTCCCTTTACTTTGTACGGTTGCCCTGACTGTTTTTTCAACGTTTTTCCTTACAACAGTGTGTTTTTAACGCTTTCCACACATCATTTGTTCGTATGGTATTAGTATTCTTTTCTTTTTAACGTTTTTCCGCCCCGAATTTGTTCGTATAGGGTTTGGTGTTGTCTTTTATTAGAAGAAAAACATATCGTGGAAGGAAAATGTTTGCAAGCAGTAAGCTATATATGGTGGTTTAGAAAAGGTGATCACTACCATACGTAAAACAAGAACAGAAGGTTTTACAATCATGGACAAAATTCTTGGCACAGTTGTACAGTTCTAACCCTTTTGAATTTAAACACACACCAAAAAAAAAAAAAAAAAAAAAAAAAAAACAAACAAACAAAAAAAAACAACACAAACCCACAAACCCCACACCCACAACAAAAAAAACAACAACAAATACAAAAAGACAAATGGCCACAAAGAAATAAAAAAAAAAAAAAAAAAAAAAAACATTAGCGTGCGACTAACATTGCACCTCCTCAGTTCCTCTCCCACACCACGGACAGTATTGAAACCATAACCATTACTGACCCACAATTTCTTTGATCGTCCAACATTGAATTGGATCAGCACCGCTTTTCCGAACGTTACGCGTGAATCACATAGAACTGCTGAAATGCTTTTACTGTCTCAAGGACATTTGTCCAGGATCATAGATTACTGAACTTTCCAGCGCAAAAGGGGATAACATGGGTGCATAAACATGGGAGGGCTGCAAGGGGAAGCCCGACAACTACATAAATAAAAGCAATTCTGCAGGTTAGAGGATATAGGAAGTTATATGATTGAGAGACCTGGTCTTTTGTTTTTGTTTTGCTGATATAAGCCTAATGCTTTTTTGCCGTTCTCGTTGTCGTCG